>VZTO01020784.1:81436-106899 GCA_013400615.1 Syrrhaptes paradoxus
AGCTTTTCTCCTGAGCAGGAATTCAAAACATAGCTTCTTGTTAGCTATTTATGAAGAGAAGGGAGAAAATAACAAAAAAAAAAAATTAGCTCCCCTCTGCTTAACCCACTACAGTGTGTCTCCATGTCTGTGGGACCGTTTTTTTGCAGTGGGATATAGTACAGCTTTGTCTGGTGAGCGTGTGCCTTTCTGGACACCAAAAAAAAAAAAAGACCTACAGGCAAAGTACAGCAAGGCTGTAACACATTTCTTTGTTGAGTCCTTCCTTCCTAGTCATTCTGAGGGGTGGAAATGTGCCTTGCAGAAAAGATAACCTCTCTTCTCTTGAGCATTGCTAAGACAAAGAGACTTTACCATACCCCACAGCAACAGGTAGTTAACCTCCTTCTTGTGATGCCACTTATCCCATTTTCATTCTTTCACAACTGTTCCTGTCTCTTAGGCCTTCACAGTGCTCCTATCCGCTGCATTTATATGACCTGATCTCATACATATTCTCTTATATTGCGTGGGCTGAGATTACCTCTTGACTTCTTTTTGACAGGTTAAATGTGTTGAGCTTCTTGGGCATCTTATGCATCCTGTAGATCTCAGTGTAGTTTTGTGGATCCTTTCTCCTTCATTTAAGCTGTTTGTCAGCCATCTCCTCAACCCCATTTCCAGTGAGATGCCTACAGGCAATGGAGAGCTGATAATTCCTCATGTTTACAGATCAAAAATTCAGACCCTTTAGCTATCAGGATCCCGTGATTGCACATGCAGCTATTACACATCACCCAAGTCTTTTAGTTTGCTGCATTCCCATATTCACTTATGTCTGTTCTTAGCTTAAGTCATGAGCCCATGTCTTGTTTCCTCCTTGCTTTTGGGACAAAGCAATCACAGACTTGCAAAGGCAAGAGCAGACAAAGCACAAGACAGTCTTTTTGTCCAGGAAACAGGAAGAAAATCCTGCTAGCTCTCCCAAAACCATCTTCTCTTTGTTTGCTCTAAGGACACCATGCTGAAGGAAAGAACATTTTTATCAAAAGCACTCAGCTGAATGGGAGCATCCCCTGCCATCCCACAAAGAGGCTCTGGAAGTTAAAATAGTGCTTCTACAACCTGCTACATGTGGAAAGTATCTCAAATTTTCAGATGGCATAACACAGTGGCTTTCAGTGCAGTGTTTCTTAGAACAGGTTTGCTAGTAAAATTAACATCTGGTCTGCAGCTATCATGGAGGATGCATCAAGAAGGCACTAAGACCTTCCTGTGCGAAGTACCCAATTAGCTGTTCAACAGTGGAAAAGACTGCCTGAGAAAAAGAGTCTGCTGACAATATGAGTTTTGCCATGTTTCTAGGGCAAAAATAACCCTACTGAGTTATTCTGAACAGTCTTATATGAGCACAGAGTGGATTAATGTGTGTACAAAGAGGAGGGACAACTGGCTCCATCCCTGAGTGGTGTCTGTAGTATTAGGCATGGTACTGGGAGGATGGCTGGAGCACTGGATAGCATGTAGCAAGGGTGGGAGCTATAGGTCTGGTGTCAAATCCTCATGACCTTCAAAAGTCAGTGGGACTTTGGTCTTGTTGGGCCACCAGGGGATTTGTCAGCACAGGACACTGAAGAAGAATTATCCAAATTAGACAAAAGGTGTACAAAAACTGCTAACAGCCTGTGTAGGCATTCTCTTTCAGAGCTGAAAGGGTCATAATTCTGCTGAGTTTAATTGTCTTAAGACAAGAATTGAGTTAAATGAATTAATGCCCAATTACACTGAACTGAGGTCATAGGGCTTTAGTGCAATTTAACAAATCCCTTTTCAAAGTTATTCTAAATTAATTTCCTCAAAAGTTCCTGTGCCAACAAAGAACAGATGTTTGTCTGCAAAGGGACATTAATTTGGTTAATGTTATGGGATTATCATAAAGCTAAAGAGTGATTTGTGGGTCACTCCTTGTTCATGAGCCATTCTCATGCTGGCATAAGTATGCTAATTTAATCTAATTTGCTCTGGAGAAAGTGTTATCATGGAGTGGACCATCAGGAGTAGCTGTTCCAGAAAAAATCCTGGTGTAGAAAAGTGCCGAGTGCTGCAGAAAAATCTGTTCCAAGCTGCCAGTCTGAATTTAATTTCTTAATGTGTTGAAGTCCTTTGTTACCTTTACAACTCAGTAACACAGAAAACGGATATCTGCTTCTTCTGGCCACTTTAACACCATTACCTATTCTCCTTTTTTTTTTTTTTTTTTTTTTTTTTTTTTTTTTTTTTTNGCTTAAAATAGATAAGGGAAAAAAAAAGTAAGGCAGTGATTTAAATTCCAAAGCAGTATTAGGAATTCATTTCAGGCTAACTGCGATATATGTAATTGAAAATCTATAAATACATCAGGCTGATGCTGGCTAAATTAAAGCCAAGTTTACTTCTATCACTAGTAGTCTTAGGGGTGGTCTTGTTCTTTCTCTCCACTTCCACACCCCACCCCTTGTGGCAGAAAATTGCACATTACTTACTTTTAGTGCAATTAAAGCTGCAAATACCACTACATGTATAATTTTAGTAACACTAATTCCTTAAATTAAATCCGGAGTAATAAACTAAACAAACTGAATGAGAAATTGCACAGCCAGACATGACCATGAAGGTAAAAGAGACATGGACCCATTCTGCTTGCTTCGGAGCAGAGAGACATTTTCAGACCGATTTTCTCAAAATGAAAATTATGCAGTAATGGTGTGTGTGTCCCAGCAGTCCCAACATGTTTTGAACTGTTGTCCAGTTTCAACCCAGTTTGACAGAGGAGAAGAGATCTCAGCGATAATTGCATTCCACCGTCCTAGGAGGGGGCCAGAGAAGTCTCTGCTCACTCTCCTGCTGAGGAGAGGGCTTGTGTTAGGTGTAACTGAACCCACACAGGAGACACACTGGAAAACACACGTTGTTATTTCCATTGCTCAAGAAATGGCTTGGTTTTCCAGGAGCAGACAATCAGACATCCCCAGATTTGTCCAGGTTGTAGGGGAACACAGAAGTATTGTCTGTCAGTGATGGTTTCCAGTCAATCTCTGTTCCTCCTCCACCTGGGAGGACATCAGCTCTTTTCCTGGCAAAGCTTGCTGCTTCTCCCACCCTGACAGAAAAGAGGTTGGCCAGGAAGGAGGAACCAAAGTACCAGGCAGCTGCAGAAAACCTGCATTTTACTGTCACCAGGGAAGAAAAATATTCCCTGCCCTGGGAACCTCAAAATGCAGTGCTGCAGCAGCAACAGGTTGGGGTGGAACAGCAGGGTGGGAGCTCTGCAGCAGTGTTCTGAGGGTAAGGGATGCTGTGGAGAGCTGGCAGGGGTGTGGAGGACACGTCAACATTTAGCAACCAGTATCCCATGGCAAGGAGGTCTGCAGCTTGCCCACTCCCGTCTAGGTCACTTAACTGCAGAACCAACCTGCACCTCTGGCCCTCCATATATCCCCAGACAGAGCTGCTGAGCAGATTTGGAGCATGCTCTGCAACCTCAGTGAAAGCAGCAGTTGTGTCCAGAAACCGAAGGGTATGAGCAACACCAATTTGCATAGAAGTGCTTTTTCATTCTGGAGCTTTTCTGCTCCCTTTTGACTTTTGTGCAGATAATGAATTATTTAGTAAACAACTGACTGTCTTAAGAAAACTGCTTTGACTGCATGTGTCCACCAAGATGCTCTGGTGACATTCAAGAACAAAAGCAATTTAGAGAGGGAGAAATACCAGAATAGGCTCTTAGTAAGTCTAGGAATATTCACAGGGCAGGCCTTGCATTGAGATCAGAACATTGCACAATGAATAAATTGTGGCTGACATTTGATCAGTGATTCATTGCCCAAGTATTTAGAGAGGAAGTATTGATTCCAGAGTTCTGGAAAACCCCAAAAGCTTTGATTAAAAAAATGCCTATTTTAATGTAGCCTTTGGGGGAAAAAAATAAAAAAGAAGAAAACACTTAGGATCTTATTGTTACAGCTGCTGGCAGTTTCTTGACATTTATTCTGGACTCTCATTTCAACCTTGCACATATTTTCCTCTTGTTTTTTCGTTCTTTTTCCTATAGAAAAGCAAACCCGTCAGACTACAGGGATATTCCCTTTTTTTGACTGACAGTGGCACTGTTGCTTGAAATTTACTTATATGTAAACAGATTTGGAGCAGAATACTGAGACTGGCCTTGAAGTTAAATATCATTTAAGTACATAAGAATAATAATGGACTGTGAAACCGTAGAGATTATAATAAAACACCTTATTATAAAAAAGGCATTACATTATTGTCCTTCTGAGAAATGGATGCCTGTTAGAAAGCCAAGGTATCTTTGAAATTAAAAGGCAGCTTTGGACCCTACCAGATGCCCTTATTTACACTGTCCTCATGCAGATGGGTGCTCTTGTGGATGCAGTGTACTGCTAATAAATCAAGCATGGGATTGATGCATGGGTAAGGTCAGGTTTCCTCCTGTGCCTCCCCTACTATGAGAGTTAGAAGCAGTTCCCTACTTTAGATTTTTTGGGAGTCTGGATTTTCTCCTCTGAACAGCCTGTCACTGTTGTTCTGGAGGAGAAAGCCCATCTCCCAGCTGTCAGTGGTACAAGGGAACTCAGATGAGGTTCCCCTGTCTTTTGCCTCCCTTTGGAAAAGTGGAGCAGAGAATTAATTTGGGATGGATGTTGCTGGTGTGGATGTCTGGGTACCTGCCACACACCGTGTGTTCCTTTGAGCCATTGTCTGGCTGATCAGGTATTCAGCCTCCACTGGCACATAGTCCTGGTCTGTGGGTTCCTTCTACTGTCCAATCTCTCATCTTCACCTTTCAGTGGAAAGTTCTCATTTGCTGTACTGGGGTGAGAGAGAGGTTCCAGCTGGATTTTGTACAGCAACCCTTTCTTTTTTGTCTATGTCCTGCTTTTGGCTGGAAGACTTAACTTTCTTCATAGTGGCTAGTGTGAGGCTATGTTTTACATTGTGCTGAGAAGAAGGCTGATCACATGCTGAGGCCATGCCAGGACAGTCAAGGACTTTTCAGCTTCTCTGCTGTGCCAGTGTCTGCAGGTGCAGCAGAAACTGGGAGGGAGCACAGCCCCAGTTACTAGCCTAGGATTTGATCTTGGGTTTAGGACTGAGACCCAAATTGGCCTGTGGTGTATTCCATATCATGCATGTCATGCCCAGTATATAAATGAGGGTCTGTCTGGAGGTTCACTCGCATTCTCTGTGATTAGCCCCTCTCTCTCGAGGGGTCACTTCCGTCTCTCAGTTGGCCCTCAGCTTCTCAGATGCTCTGGCTCTTGTCTCCTTTCTAGGATTGCAATTTCAGGACTGTCCCTGCTGCAGGATCATTAGCTGGGAATGGTCTGAGCTTTGGTCATTGGGTGGTGAGCAGCTGCACTGTGTATCACTCACTTGTATATTTTTATATGTCTATATATTACTGTTATTATCATTATTATTAACATTACTGTTTTCAATTTTATTCTAGTTTAGTTATTAAATTGCTCTTATCTCAACCCACGAGTATCTTTTCCCTTTACCCCTTTAATTCTTTCCCCCATCCCCGGTGGTGGGGTGGGTAAGCAAGTGGCTGCATGGTGTTTGCCACTAGCTGTGACATGTTTTTTCTTTCAGCCAGGAACTTCAAAACTTTGCACACCACAGGAAACTTCTGTCACCCCTTGACTTTGACATGACTGCTGTCTGTACTATGCCACCTGTTAGGTCCCTTGATGGCTGCTGCACAAAGGTGGAGCCTTACAGGATGGACCTTTAGTGTGCACCATTCAGAACACCATCACCCCCCTCTCATCCATATAGTGTTACAAGAAGCTCTGCATTTTCTGCAGCACTTAGAGGTGAAACAGCACAGTGATTTCATTGTTTCACAGATTAATGTAAGAAGTCACCAGATTAATCACTCAAAACAGGCCCTAAACTCACAAGGACTCTTCTGGGGACTATGGTTCTGCACAGGTCACAGGTGGTTTTTCTGACTGACAACTTTTCTTCTACTTGCCATTTTAGTACTTACAATTATTTTAAAACCACCTCTCAGCTGGCAGATCATTTTGTCATTTGGCAAGGAAGGGAAATCTTGGCCTGAAATATGAAATCCTTTCAGAAGGAGAGCTGAGGAATGTGAATAGGTTGGAATTACACAACAGCACTATCTGCCAAAGATTGGCATGGCACTTAATCATCTAAGAAGTGCTATTTGTTTTTATTGGATAAATTAATATAAGAAATTAAATGTCTCTCTCATCTTCTAAAAAACCAGAAAGAATAATGTTTAATTTTAAAAGTGGGGCTTCAGTGCCCACATCTTGTCCAGAAATAGCTTTGAGGTTATTCAAACACGTGTCAAGATCAAAGGTCTGTGATGAGGCAGCAGGTTGCTCCTGTTCATAGTATTACCTTGCATTTCTTCTGGTGTGCACTGTAGCAAGTGAGGCTGTCAGGGCTGGGCAGGAAGCAGCCAGGTTCACTGGGGCTGAGTCCCCAGCAGTCAGACAATTCTGTACACAGAGGCAGCTTTTCACTGCTGTGGTGAATGACTGCACCATGACCTCCAAATCCAGACAGGAGCTGGTGGCTGCAAAGAATTCAGGAAGGTGGTGGGGATGTTTGAGTGCTTGTCACCAGTTCTGCTTAGGTGGCTGGCAGAGTTTTAGTCCACTTAGCTCAAGCATCACCTGCTTCATCCCTTTCTCATTTAGAGTAGTACTTCAGCTAGATTGCTTTGTTCTCCCTTGGTTTCTGCTTCCAAAGTGAGTCAAGGTATGCCAGGAGCTAATGGCCCCAACAAGTTGTCACTGTGTGCACAGGTGGCTGTGTTGCCAAGGACACCACAGCAACCCGGGGTGGTAGAGCAACAACTCAGAGTATGAGATCCAGCATTGCTCTTTCTCCCCTCTCCCAAGCTGGTCAGGGGAGGAGAGGTGGGATAACAGCCATTGTGTCAACTATTTTGCCAGCTGTGGGGAGATTTCTGTAGGCTAGGCTGTGCCAAGGCGAAGGCAGAGCACAAAGACGCCTCAGTGTGCAGGAGGCATGGGCTGCGCGGGTGCAGGTTCCCAAGTCCCCATCTCCAGGATGTGTAGGAAGACCATGCATGGATATCTTGCCATGTAGGGAGGTCTGGCTCTTTGCCTAGCAATCATCTTTTCTTTCAGTGAGATGGTCATATACGAGGGCAGAAATGCTAAGGCTTGAACTCATACAGCCCCACAGAAAGGAAGAGTTTTTACATGTGGGCAGCTGACATCATTAGGATAAAGGCTTTCTGTGACAGTGCATGACCCAGCCCTCTTCCAGCACGACAAAGGCTGGCATTCTAATGCACAACCATTTTTCCTTGGCTCTTCTTCAATGCTTTTCACACTGGGGAACATAATTCAGCAAGTTTAGAGTATTGCTGGGACCAAAAAAAAATAAAAAATCTCCATGTCTCTGAAGGTGAAACACCCAGAGGAAACAAGGAGTCAGTCTAAATTAAGTCCAGCCCAAAGTAACTCCAGCCCAAAACATCCAGCATGAGAACAAACAAAAAGGATGTCCTCCCCAAAAAATCCCTTTCTCCAGTCCATAACTCTGAAGAAAAAGCCATTCACTTGTCCAGGACACCACTAGAATAATTTAATGGAAAATACACTCTTCCCATGCCCTTACACACTTTCTTAATATTTCTTCCTGTCTCCTTTTATTATAACTCAGTAAAAGGTTGTGATGTTCAGAAAAGCATATTCCATGCTAACTGACCTGTCTCTGAATTAGCCACAGCTTTGGCAAGAATGTAGTCCATACACCATTTTTCTCCCAAGAAGCTAGAATTACGTTTTTCTTCCTATTTTGTTTTGCCAAACCTGACTTTATTTTGCTTGGTTGACATGCCCACTGCACAGAGCCAGAGTGACCTTTCTGACCTGAAGGATGGATAAACACAATTAGTTTAATGTGACACAGTGTGTAATTTGATAGTGGTGGTATTCGCTTGAGAGTAAAGATCACAGAATCACAGACTCAAAGAATGGTTTGGGTTGGAAGGGACCTTAGAGATCATCCAGTTCCAACCCCACCTGCATAGACAGGTGCTGCAAGATGAGCCTCACCAAGGCAGGGAGATCGCTCTCTTCACATCAACAATGAAAATATAAATCAAACAGTCTGAGTGCTGTCTCCAAACAGCCTGCACAGTTGAGGAGAGAGAAGCACTTCCAGTACAGTCCACTCCTCTTAGCCACCTGTCTTTTGGATGAATTGCAGGCTGGAGGTGCACTACAAAGTAGACAGGAATCAGATGTCTTGGCTGGAGGCTACATAAGGCTACAGACGGTTGAAGTGAGACACAGGGACTCCTGCCTCACAAAACAACCTAGTTCTCGGTTCAGAGGATAAGGAAGTAGCAGACATGTAGAGACGAAACTGACAAAATGCAGCTCTAACTCAAAAGAAACATTCAGTAAATGAAATTCTTGTTGCCAGTGTTATTTCCTGCTGATGGTGGATATTTAGGGAGTAACAGAACTTCCTCCTTATTGTTAATGAAGTATAAGCAAATTCTTCAAACATTTTTAAAGTCTTAACCTTGCTTAAGTGAGGAAATACTGGGTACATCAGAATGTACTCCTCTGTGCCTGGGCTACTTTGCTGGGAAACCTAATGTGATAAATGAAGTTACTGGATAAAGGTTAGTTGCTACCCGCAGAGTGCTAAGATATAATATTGATGAAATTGTAGATGTGCAAATCTAAAGTGAGCACATGACACCAGAGCTGTACATTTTATAACATTATTTTCTTTGGGTTTTCTTATTCACTTTTGAATTAAGGAGGAGACATTTTTAGACATGTGAAAGATACAAGAGAATTCTCCACTAGTTCACCCATCCATGACACAGGGTTTGCCTACACACAAAAAAAGTTTATCACAATGGAAAAACTTTGTAGTAATATCTCGATGTACCTGTACTACTGCAAACAGGCCTCACTAGCCCATTAGCTTCATTGTTTCACCATAAATTAATGCTTCCACATGTGGTTCAATGGTAGGATCTTCTTAGTCTTCTGCATCACTCCTGCATAATGGGCATGGGAGAGGTGTTTCCATGAATGAAATTTGCTCCTGAAATTCGATTTAATTTCCACCATGGGTGTGTCATGTTCACCAGGCCTCATCCTGATTTACCACTGCAAGTCTTCTAAAAGCAGGAATGACAATTGCAGCTGATCATTCTGCATTTGCTGTATGCTTGGACTATGGACAGTGATGAAAGATAGCTTGCTGCAAATCTGGAAATCCCATCCTGTCTCACTCAGGGAGCTCTGCCATTCTAGGAGATTTGATAAACTTGAGACAGAAATTATTAGATAGCATTCCAAAAGAGATGTTTCTGAGAAACTTTTCCAGCTTCTCACAATCAAAAACAACATGCCTTGTTTTTAAGACTGCCAACACAGTGCTGTTCAGTAAGAACATAGCTATCAAGAGACTGTGAAATCATCTTCTGAATCTGGCTCATGCAAGATGTAGATGATGGCGGAAAAAGCCCAAATATGGGGAATACCCACAAAAGAGGTGAAGCTGGTGCATTACAGCCCCAGCATTCGCTCTGGATAACAGCAGTACACAGGACTCCTCTGAGATATGCTCAGTGAGCATAAAGATGATCAGGGCTGTTGAAAACACCTGTGTGTGAGTCAGTACCATCCAGTCAACCTCCAGTGTCCTTCCTAAAATCTGTCTCTGTTAGAAAGACATATAAAAATCCTCCTAGTACAGATGATGACATTTCTGCAGTTTTCCTGTCTTGCTGTCCATCAGAGGATGTATTCTTTACTTTCAGTGGGGTGTTGTCCAACACTGTGCCAGGGTTTCTGTGCCTCATCCTCCTTTGGGATGCTGCTGCACAGCACCCAGATGTTTGCCTCAGGCTACAGTGGGAGCTGATGTGGGCTCAGCTGTATGAGAAGCAGATGGGCACAGACTGGGAGAAAACTCCCCCAGGCAGCATTCAAGCACAGGCATACCAAGACAACAGTATATCATGCTTGCATCATCAAAAGAACCAGCACCTGCAAGACTTGCTTCATCTGAACTTTTCTGTGGTCCAGTTCTGTGCCACAAGGCAGGAGAAGCACAGGAATACCCCTGCGAGGTACTTTTCTGTCTTAGGCATATCACAGAGCCAACACTGAATTAATTCACTCTGCTGAATATGAGAAAAGCATCCATATGAATTACCAGCCATCCAATGCACACTTTGTTGCTTTCATTTAAAATTCTCTGCAGCTTTCACTTTTTTTCCCAGTGCTGCTGTCAGATGCATACAGAGCAGCATTTAATTGTTGTTATGTTCTCCCCACTGTTACATTAGAAAGAAAAACTGTTTTCCACTCTATTGGATGAATGGCCTTGGCTTTAAAATGACATGTAAAATGCATAAACATAATTCAGATGAATTAGAGCCTCCTATGACTCTAGCTAAGAATCACTTGGGCTTCCCAAGGTGGTCTGCTGAAGCTGAATTTAGCACAAGCTCAGGTCCAAGAAGTTAGCTTTATCTAGCATTTTGAAATATGTTAACGAGCTTGAACAAGTTAAAGTCACATGTCTAAATCCTAGACTAGGTGCAGCCTTAGCCTTATGTTGCTCAGAAAGTGTTTGATCCCAGCTGGCGGATGTGTACAGAACAATAATAGTACCCAGCTTTATGGTAGCTGGGGAGAATATACAGTCCCTTTGTTCTGGACACACTGCCAAACAGCAGGCCTGGCTCACAAGCAGTTTAACTGCAGCAGTACTGACAGCATGATACTGAAATATAGAGCTAATAATATCTAAAAATTTATTAAAGGAAGTCTTGCAAAATGTTCAGAAAAATGTCCGCTTATACTACATGCTTTGGCCATTTTTCTACACAGGCAGTCCTACTCTGACCCTCCAAACTGATCCAAAACGGGGCTAAGGATGATTAGATCTTTACACTTGCAGGGTCAGGATCCTTTGATCCTGCTTGTACCAGAACAAAAGAAGTAAAAGATAATAGAGAGTTAGGATAGCTAAGTCCAGGGTTGTTCCTAATCTCTTGTTGTCACTTACATGTTGCTGGTTTATATGACTGTGCATAAGGAAGTACTGCAAGTCCTGCCAGCAGTGCAATGTTATTCAAAACCCTAGTCCCATTGATGAAAGACTTGATCCCAGTATAAACTGACGTTTCAAGAGCATGATCTGAAATAAAAGAAGAAAGACTAAAATGGTATCAAATCTGGCAAGATATTCTTTGAGATCCTGTGGAAGTTTCTGTCTCCTTTCTGCACATCTCTAGTGTTACTGCTTCTCTCAAATTGTCGCTCCTCACCACCTGTTGGAGACCAGCATGTGTTAACATATTCCTGCTGAAAATCTGAATCTTGGTTTTGAAGACTGCTGACTGCAAGACAGAGGAAACATGTTTTCCCATTTCTTTGTGAAACCACAGATTTCTAATTTCAAGTATGATCATTACAGACCCAAAAGCAGGAGGTGGTGCTAAGAAAACCCTTGAGATTTTGTATGTCCCAGTTCCTGTCTCTCACATGTAAAGAGGTGCCTCTCCCCTGACGTTATGCCTTGGACCTTACTGCAGAGGGAGAAATAAAAGGCTGCTCCCTTCAGGTCTAGTTTTGATAGATACATTATTTTTGTTTTTGCTCAGAGGGGCTAAAGAGAACTAAAGAAGGGAAGTGCCTTGTCACTGATGTGAGTGCTGTGTGCAAGGGGAGAGGAACCTGGCTCGGAGGCAGGAAGAAAGCTTTATGGCACCCTCCAAAACGGTAAAAGTCTTGTTTAACTAAGAAAAGATTGTCCTGAACCTAGTCTTCTTGAGCAGAGTTTGCATGTTCTTGACCAATGGGCAGGCCATGGCATGTGAAAACCAGCTACAGAGGTGGCAGCAGTGCATCTCACCTGTCTGAGTGTGTTGGCACTTATTTCCTTGTCTGCTCCATATCTGTCCAGCCTAGACAGGTCCTTAATTACCTTAGTTATTTTGTCACTTCATGCTTGAGTCAGAGACATTAAAGATTAAGTGGTTTTTACCCAACAAGTTCTCCCAAAGAAGTTCTTGTTTATTACATTATAGATCCAGTCCTGTAACACAGTCCCCTCAATACAGTGTTAACAAGTAAATATCCCATCTTACTCTGCCTGAGATTTGTATATCTGGCCATGTGCTGGAATGGCAATATGACTTGAAAAGGATATTTACTCATACATATGTGCATATCACATTTACATGCTTGATGACTGCAGTCCCAGACAAACTCCAGGCAGGAGATCACTCTAAATAAAGGGCTTTGCATACTAATATTCCCTTTTTCCATCCTATCCAGTGAACTCAAGCTGTTAGAAATTACTTCCTTTGGCACATCTGTCAACTTCTATCCTTTAGCAATAGCTATGTTTAGTGACCACCAGCAGGAATGTGTTGGAGAATGACAAAGTGCAACACAAAATAGAAGTGAAAGACCAGCTCCTCATAAGGTATCTTTCCTAGCTAACTTCTGCCTCTGAAAAAGGTAAGAGCTCAGGCATTTTGAAAATTTCTTTACCTCATTAGAAGATCCTACATGGACCAAATCTCAGTCCTCCTTCTCACTCCAATTCCCCAAGCAAGTCCCATCCTTTTACTAAGTCCAAAAATAAAGTGCAAGGCAATAGAATTTATTAATGTGTGAGACAGGGGTATCTTGGTTTACATGACTAAATGCACATCAGGCTTTCCAAGAGGTGAAAGTACAAACCCATTACTGACCAGTTTTGGAAACCCGACAGTACAGCTTGTGATTCCAGCCCATAAGACACTGCTTTGCTGGAGCAGATCATACTGGGGGAAAAAATGAACTTGACTGACAAATGAGGTGAAACAGGACCCAAGAAAGCTCGCCTAGCTACACCGTTGCACAGCACATTTTCAGGGGGCAGAGCTGTCACTCTAGTCTCCATCATGTGGTTATGATGATGATACCAGCGCACTCTTTATACAAGAGGAACTTGTCATTAGGATGGTCTAAGGTATTTAAAAAAGGGTAATTATTTTCTGATTTTTTACAGGTGATGAAACTGAGCAAATGGAACCAAATTGCCCAAGGTCAATTTGAAGTTTAGTGACAGAGCCTAAATCGGACATTGGGCTGACTGGTGGGTCAGCACCACTTTAATCAGGTATTTGTAAAGCCATATTATTTCCTAATCTATATATGCCCACGCTAGAGGGTGCTGCAACTGCTTTTCTAAAGCAATTTCCTGTATTTCATTTATTTAAACGAATGCTGAACTCAAGTAAGACTTCTTTATGCTTCATAGCGAGAGTCTAAAGAGAAGGAGCTGTTCTTGGATAACTGTACAATTACCTTATGTTAACTTTAGGCAAATTAGTGCATCTGTTATATTTTTAGATATCGGACTGCAGGTACTGGTGAGAATTAAGACATTACCTGCACACAGATCTGAGAAATGCACAATTTTGATCTGCTCTCATCAAACCGTGTCTTCTCTCTGATCTTAGGTCCGTAACATGTGCAGGCATATTCTCTAAAAAACTATGCTCAAGAATGTGATTTGCATAACACTTTTCATTAAGATTGTGGGAATACTGGATTACTCTGGTGATAAATTTATGACTGAGATGAAAAAGAAGGTTGTCAATAATTCAGTTAAGCTGCTACTGGTCACTTTTCAATATATTCCCCTGGAGTCACTGTTGTATGTCCTTTTGAACTGCATGGCAGTGATATTTGTTACATGTGAACCTGAGAAAGTAACATGGCTGGAAAAGTGTTGTATGCTTTGATTTATGCTGAAGGAAATATCTTCCATCTTCCCTCAGAAAGGCAACTGCTAGAATTGGAGTGAAGAGAACTGTAAATTAAAAACTTCTCTCGACAGCAGCCAGCTAGCGGTGTGCTTGACTGTACCCATTTTGGAGCTTTCCACCAACTGTGCCCAGTTTCTGTGTTGAATTCCCACTTCTTTACAATTTCAAACCCACATGGCACCTCTGGTTTCCTTATTTTCTGACTTTGGGAGAAGTCCCACTGTACTTGCTCCATGCCATACTTTATCATAGCAAAAGCCCCACCCTCATACCCCTGCTGCTTGTGGTGTTTTATCAGCTGCCATAAAAAGAATCTGTTTCATCTTTGCATGGAAGCAGTAAGGAAACTTATTAAAGTCAGAGGTGGTAACTTTATCAGAAACCCTGTTAAGTTCTTCTGAAATTCAGAGCAGGCTGTTTGGACAGGAGACATAAGGTTCATGAACAAGGAGTCATCTACTTTTGTCCTCCAATTTTGCCTGTCTGATGTGTTACTCCAGGTGGCTGATGTGTTACTCCAGGTGGCTGTTCAATGGACCACAAACCCCTCCCTTGCTGAACTTCTGTTCCGCAGCAGTCACTTCAGAAAACATACTCTGAATGCTTTTTCCATTGGTGTACTCTGCACACACCATGGCTCAGAGTGCAAGGCTGATAAGGATTCCAGCAGAGCAGTGGTATCCATCCTGGGGAAGTTGAGGAAGGTGCTCTCTCTGCAAGGAGGAGTTGTGCAAGGCAGATCACAGTGACCTGTTCCTGAACCCTGCTCTGTGGGTACCTTCAGGTTTGGGAAGCACAGCATGTCTGGCAAGGGCTCCGAAGTGCCCCTGCCATTTCAGGATCTTTGCACAATGGGGTACTTCATCTTAGAGAGTACAAGTAAAGCCAGTCAGGGACAAAACATGGTGTATCTTTCCATTCCAACAGCATAATATGCATTTGATGTAATTTATCACTGTGCCCTCTCGACCTTCTCCTCCAGCTCATGGGATGTACTTTTCACTGATGTCAGAGGATATTCCAGAGCCACGGTTCGAAATCCAGGCACACAAACTGTCAGTCATGATTTACATCCAGAGGATCATTGCTGACTGAAGAAGATAATACAGGCATTTCATTGCATTTGCTAACAGGTGGACAACTCTGTGCATCGTGAGCCTTGTGAGAGTGAGATGCTCAGGTGCTGGGAGAATTGCTCCACACCAGGGGAGTCAGAGAGGCAATGCTTTTGCTGCTGCTTTCTGCTCCACTGGTACTTGCAAGGTGATGCCTGAGGGTTAGGCTTGCCTGAGGTCCAGCCTGCTAGCACTCCACTCAACTGGTATTTGCCACAGAAGCAGTAATAAGATGGGTGTATATTTCCACTCTCCTGAAATGGGGTGCAGAAGTCAGAGCCACAGCTTTGTTGCCTTGTCTAGCATTATTCAAAAAGTACCTTTGGATGTGGGAAGGCGACAGCAGAGTGCAAAGCCCCAAGGAAACACTGTGTTTCATTCTGAGGAACCCTTAATCATAATTAAACAGCTTCAATTTCCTTTAAGGTCTCCAGTAACTTTTGTCTGAAGGTCAGCAGGAAAATCATCCTGAAGTCAAAGAAACATTCATATTCCTCTCTGGCTCTTCAACTCACCTGATTTTGATGCTACTCTGAGTTTACTCTAGCCTTTTCTGCAGGACACAGGAAGAGGAGGGCTTTTTCTCTTTTTTGTCCCTAAATAACTTCTGTCTTCAGACAAGGTGCTCTAACTGGTACTGAGGCCATCCCACATTTGCTCTCCCTGTGAGAGGTACTCTTCCCATATTCCTTATTGCATTATTTGTAGGGAGTGAAGAATCAGCATCTTAACTAGAAGACAAGAGTCCACTCATATCTTTTACCGCAGGCTCACTTGTGGTCTTGGGGGGACCATGATGCAGGGTGAGATCTCACTTGTGCTTTTTCAGACTCCCTTTCAAGCCAGATTTCCTAAAACTGCATATTTAAGTGGGCATAAAATGCCCACTTCATCTCCCACATTGTTTGAATTACGATACAGTGTGGTGCCTCTCTTCTCTAAGGCTTCTCTGCAGAGCACAGCCACCCAACAGAGCAGCTTGCTGGTGACATTAGACCTTTAACCCAGGGAACAGCAATGTCTGGTGCTGCTTGTATTTCAAAACCTGGTGGACCACATGGGTGGGCTGTTTTATTTGCACGTGGCACTATTTATGTTTTCTTGCATTAAAAACCTAGGAAACTGCATAGAAATATATATGTCTAAACTGCACCACATGTTGCCAAGAGAACATTAGAGCTAAAAGTTGAGTACTTGGGAGTTAAGTAATGCCAGAAACACTTGAACTACCTCCTATGTGCACATTATGAGACAGTCTCGAGTTACAGGATCACATTACTCCTGTTTCCACAGAACAGACAATACTAGGTGCTGTAAGCTGGAAGAAAGCTTGATTCCATGTCTCTCCTGCTACCGTGACAGAAATTAAGGGCTAAAATACAAACCAGCAAACTGTGAGGAAAAGGTAGGGTTTGGAAACAGGTGTAAGCAGGAAAATCAGGTAGTTAAGATGCAACACATCTGAAGTGTGCAGCACTGTTTGGCATAAATATCCTGATAGTAAGTTGCCTCTGCCTTTATACTATTCCCACGTGCTTTAATCTGTGCTGGGGGCTTTATGCTGAAAATTGTAATTATGACAGGCAATTCACCAGCGTGGGAGATACAGGAGGGAAGGAGAAAGAGTTGTAGAGACAAAACGTGTTTTGCTTTCTGCTTCACACTGGTGTTCCAGAGGTGTGGGAAAGGGAAGGGATTTCATAATACAGAATTGCAGAGTTATGTGACAGGTCAGAAGTTCTGCTAGGTTTCTTCTCCATATTGGCGTAGAGTATCAAACACCATGCATTCAGGCACTTCGCAAGCTTTTAATTGTTTATTCCAGGGAGCACAGTAAACCTACTGTCCCCAGGTGTGTGAAGTGGTTTGCTACATAGTAACGCTTTGTTGTTATAGTAAAGAAAAAGTATTTATCCAAAAAAAGAAGAAAAAATTGAAGAAAATTAAAGGGGAGAAAAAGAGTGTAAACATAGCCTGCAGGTATTTTCACTTTGCCAAAGCTTCATTCCTAACAGTAAGAACTTGTTTATTAATATTGAGTTAAATTTAAATAAACACTCAGGTCTGAGGTAAAATAGGCATCAACTAGAAAAATGGCATAGGAACAGGACAGATGAAAAGTGTCCTCAAGGTCAGCTTTAAGACATCTGTTGTTCATAACATGTGTCTATATATAAATATAAAATTACTTGGATGAGGGTGTTGAAAACCTAGGCAATATCCAGCTCTGGTTTCCATTTGTTCACTCTGGAGTAATTCAACAGACTTTAGTGGGGAAGGTCCAGATTTACCCTGGTTTAAAAATGTAGAGCAGAATCTGACTGGAGAGCTCCAAGTTTACAGACGATGCAGAAACTGGAGGATGAGCAAACAACAAGAAACAGTGTAACAAGATTCCAAGGGATTTGGAATATACTGGGATTTGAGGACAGCAGATGGCAAATGCTGTTCATTGTAAAAATGATAAAATAATGAGGCTGAATTCAAGGAGACAACCAAGGGAATAACTGCCACATACAGCAAATGTCTCACCATAACCAGAAAAGAGATTATGGAAAAATGACTGAAGCCCTCAGCAAGTTACACAGGTACAGTAAATAAAAAGAACTGTGAGATATTTTTGTTAAATGCTGGAGTAGAGGGAGAGAATACTAAAAAAATATGTGCAATAGCTATACTATCTAAGGCACTTGCTAGGCAATTGTCTTTGGTTCTTTTTATCAGTCTGCAGGTGTGCCCTGGTGTGGCTTTGTCTCCATGCTTTCTTCCAGTACAACTGCTGGATCCCAGTTGATTGGATGGAGATGGAGAGCATCTCAGTGACACACAAGCATTGTACACACCTGCAGGAGAGACAGTAAACCCCGAGGTCTCCCCAGAGAAGAACACATTGGGCTGGTAGGTATTTCAGCATTTCAGGAAATCTACATATTCTTTATAGGACCTGTATGTTGGTCCAGACTTGTGATGAATTTATAGTAATCAGTCTGAACACAAAATGTTCAAGAGGAGACAGTCTGCCTCCATTCACACGTTCATGTTCTGTGCTGGAACCATTCTGAGTCCCAGACAGAGTGGGACCAAGAGAAACCTTGTCTGAAAACCCATAGGTACTCTTATGAAGAAGAATATTTTTGAGGATTCATTTTACTTATAAAGGGCAGATATTGCACCTTCTCTGTTCATAAAAAATACATTCACATTAATTAACATACTTTACAGAATTCTATAGAAATTAGAGATGAAATTAACCTGTTATTAGACACCTAGTAGTCTCTTCCTCAGGGGAGGGATAGGACATTATTTCCTATGCTATACATTTCTAATCTTAATGCAGTCTTAGTTCAACAGTTTGCCTTTCTAAATTCCATTATTCTACTCTTTATAGTTACCAGACCTGCTAGGATCACTTTGGAGCCAAAATGCTGATGTGTGGAAATAACACCTTTTGTGGTAACGCTAAACTAAACGAGCAAGAGAGTGAGGCTGAAGGTTTGATTTTAATTTCAGTTCTGTTCTTCCAAAATCAACCACCCTGGTAAAACAACTCCTGCATGTTTCAGTGTACTTGACTTTTCTAACTTGAATATTATTTGTTCTGTCTCCTTTGAATTTTCCTGTGTGAGGGCAATTCTGGGTTATACACCACAATGCTGGTTATAGCTTCTCCAATCCTTTCCTAGCCAGCAGTTGCCTCATTCTAGCTTTGGCAAACAGGCTAGCAGGGCAGAACACTACACCACCTGCACAACTTCTGGCAAGGCCAGGGGGTGGCTTTGATCCCAGCAAAAGAGTAGATGGGGGAAAGTGTGTGAGATAGCAGTGCGCACAGTGACAGTTGCTGTGGATCAGCTGGTGTGTGTCAGCCACGTGTCGAAGCCCTAACATTTTATAGAGAGGTCTCTTTGCTCTCGCAGAACTGACACCCTCTCCGGCAAAATTTTTCCTGCCAACTCTTCGCAAAAATCTCAGCAGACATCCAAAATCCAGAAACTGCAAAAGGATCTGAATTAAAAAAAAAAAACAAAACCAAAACCAAAAAACAGCAAAAGGAGTTTTTAACCTTAAAAATGGAGAAAGGGGGTGGAGGAAAAGACCAGAGACATTCCACAAACTTATTTAAGGATGCCCCTATTGCAATTACTTCTGTGTGAAAATGCATGGATCCTATGTTGTGGACCAACTGAAAAACAAACATGAGAGTTTTCTATAAGAAAAGTCCAGGATCAAGCAGTTTAATAGTCAGCATTTTATAGATTTAAAGGTCAGCAGGGACCATTAGCTCATTTATACCAACATCCGGTAAAGCACACAGGCTGTAGGACTTCATCCAATTACCTCTGCATCAAGCCTGTAGCTTTTATATGCCTGTAGCAAGCACATCTTACTCAGAAGAAGTGGGTTCCCCTTGTCAGCCATTTTCTCTACCGAAAGCATGTACTTTCGTAGCCACTTGGATACGATAATGCTGGAAATGCAGCAGTTCACAGCTGGCTACACCACGTCTGAGGCTGCAGCATCAAAGAGGGATGCACACATCACACAACTCCAGGATCCACAGAGTAGTGAGGGCTGAGGGAACAGGGAAAAGGGATAAGTGGGAGGTGAGGGAGGTGACTGTTTTTCATGGATGACACCAGGATGAAGCTCACCTGGGCATGCAAGCTGTGTCTCCAGGAAGAAAATAGCCTCTGAGTTATGAATCACAAGTGGTAATTTTGCCTTTATAGTGATATTTTCAGATCTTTGACAAGCCTCCTGTCTTTCTCTGTGTCAGACAAAAAATGCCTATCAGGCAGCAATCAGGTTTCTAAATGAAGAACCCACTAGTCTTTCAATTATCTCTTTTATCTAGCAATGTTTCTTCCAATATTTCCATGTTTAAGAAAAGGTATATTTGTGCTTTCCAATTTAAAGGGCTATTGTCAATATGGAAACTCAACTAAGAAATAGATATATGTTTAAAAAATATTTTGAAACAGCAACGGGCATAATTTTCTGCAAATTTTGTCCTTTCTCTGCAGGGTAGTCAAAATTTTATTTCACAAGAAAATGTCTCTTTAATGATAAATTGTTATTAGTGGTTAGTTTTCTCTAAGCGGCGTGGTGCTTTCATTTCCTATATATAGTCAGATTTTTTTTTTAAGACTAATGAATATAAGAATTCATGAATACTTTTATATATGCAAAAAAGTCTGTTTCACTTCTATTGAAATATAGGTCTTTGTACATAGAGGTGGTGATTCCTCAGGTAAGGTTAACAATGCAAAATCCTCTGCATAAAAAAAGCAATTAGCAGGAATCAGGAATATGCTGACTGTCCTATCTGAGTTGCAGGAGTAGGACTGAGTGTATTAGAGAGGCATTCATAGCCAGCTCTAGAAAAAAATGTGCTTGGTTCAGCGATCACACTCAGGAAGAATCATGCAAAGTGCATACACAGATTGCATGTTTGAGTGCATGTCTCCATCCCTACCTGCAAACTCCCTGTGAATGTACCTGAGCCTAGGTACACATTTCTAGCTGTACCTACGTAAAACCTGCTTAAGCCCTATCTTCTCTTCATTATACCACTCTGCTGCCAAGGACTTTCTGTTGCAGGAATTTGGCCCCTCCTGGTCTGACAGAGTTTTCCAAAGTGTTTTGTGGCTAAAAAATCACTGTCTGCTACATGTTAATGCTTCTCAGGGAAGGCGCCAGGCTCTGCACCAGCTCTAGTGGCAGGATCAGAAAAAAAAAATGTAGAAAAGGAGGTGAAATGGGTAAGTACACAGTAAGGAGTTTAAAAGGAGGCTGTCACCCAGGGACGAGGTTCAGGCTGCAAAAAGGAGTGGTGAAATGAGTGGTAGAGCAAAGGGGTGATAAACAGTGTTAAACAGCTGGACATGGAGCTGTGCCCATGTGTTTTGGGCATGGAGCCCATGGAGCTGTGCCAAAAACTCCAACTGCCCTCTGCCCCATGGACCTAGAGAACAATGTTCCTGAGGCAGCAGCCTCAGCACTCAGTGCTCATTGGGGCTGTGTTTTCAGAAGTGCTGTGAGGATGGAATGTGAGGCAGATGTAGCCTGGTCTCCCACCACAGGCTGAAGCCAGTGTTGCAAGAACAACCTTGCAAATGCTATCCCATGAGCAACAAAAGGAGATTCCACTTGCTGAAGCATCCACATTGGCCAGTGATTGCAGCTTAGTACCTCCCTCCAGCAACGCAGCCCTTTCCCAACTCATTCATGTTTACCCTCAATTGTTCTCCAGAGGCGGGAGATCTTCCGTGGCTCTTTGCTTATGGGAGTGGTGAGTTGGATGAACTCATACCATTCAAGCCTGCTAAGCTTCAGCACTAAGTGTTAGCTCCTGCAGTCATTCAACATGCACATCCTTTCCATGCTTTCCTCTTGGAAGGTGAGTCTGGCCTCACTAAGCTCTGCTCTCCCATGCCAGCCTCCTTTTTTACTTCAGAGTAGCAAATCTACTAAGGAGGCCAATTATTGAATTGTGTCTGTGGTTAGTTTGATGCATCGAGATAAATTCTTAATAAAGAATAATAGGAGATGGTGCTGGCCACAGAGACCATTTGGTTTCCAGGAAACAGCCTGTGACTGGGAAACCAATATGTTCAGTGCTGGGTGCCAAATTGCCAACACAATGCTCCTGTTTCATCCTGCAGGCAGCTAGTGATTGGCTTCTGGTGAGCTTGGTTGGCCTGAAGAGTGATAGGAGGAGCTGCTGTGAGCTCCTCTACCTTGTCATATTTCCAGAAATGTGTCAGAGCAGTTGACCTTTGGATGACTCAGACACATCTCAGAAGGGAAATGCCTGGCAAGAAGATCATGATGGAGGAAGAGTTTTAGCAGCTGGGAGAAGAAGCACTGTCATTGCAGCAGAAGACAAAAGGAAGAAGAGGAAGAGTAAGTAAGTCAGCATGATCTGGCCTACAAAGACACCAGTCTGCGAAGCTTAGGTGATGGCGGATGCC
This sequence comes from Syrrhaptes paradoxus, assembly GCA_013400615.1. Classification (NCBI taxonomy): domain Eukaryota; kingdom Metazoa; phylum Chordata; class Aves; order Pterocliformes; family Pteroclidae; genus Syrrhaptes; species Syrrhaptes paradoxus. The sequence goes on from VZTO01020784.1 coordinate 103,384, forward strand.
CTTGTTGATGGTGGACTGGGGTTTTCACAAGTTAAAGCCATCACAAGAGCCAGATGGATCAAGCTCTGGATCAGCTACCCTGTAAGATAAGAACTCACTTAGTTACTCACTTAACTTACTCACATGTTCTCTTACAAAACCCGGTTAGACTCTGATTTCAGAAATCATTGGCTAGGTTCATCAATAAGCTCTGTCTGCTTTGCTGCTGCTCCAGCGGCTGAAACAAGACATCAAAGTGCCTTGTCTGATGAGAGCATGCATGTGTTGCTTTATGCAGCCAGAGCAACAAAGGAGATGAAAATGCCAGGGACTCCAACCCCTTAATCTCTTCTCCAAGGTGGGACACGTGCTCTATCAGAGATAACCAGCCAGCACTGTGAGAATTACTGCTGTTGCAGACAGGCTGTTCATGGATCATTGTAGCTATGGAGCCTGTGTTCCCATGGCTTCATGCCCCATGGCTAAAGCATAAACCCCCCCAATGAAGTCTTCTGCACCACTCATTTGACACAGTATTCCCAACCCTTTCCTATCTCTTACACAGATATTCTCTGTCTTCAGCTGTCTCTGTGGCCCTTTTATGTACTTGATCATTTATTTTGCAAAATCAGCTTGAGACCTGAGCAGAGACCACAACAATGACTATCCCAGTTGTGAGCCGTGGGACACAGCAAACACATGAGCTTTGCTTTATATGTGTGTATCCCTTTCCAAAAGTCTCAGTCCTCTGAGCCATCTCCAGTGCTCTTTGGGCACAGCTTGACTTGCTGAAGTTCTTCTCACAGAGCAAACAAAGATCCTAGCCAAAGATGTCACTAGCTTCAGACCCCCTGAGAAAGAAAGCAAAAGTCCTGAACTCTCTGGAAGGATCAGTACCTACCATGTCAATGTCAGTAGTAGTCTTTTCATAGAATAAGCCATGGTGGTTTAAACATCTGTGAAATCTATTGCTCACACATGCTCTCTTTTTTATGTCTCTCTTAAACTTCTTAGGTGGGGGAAATTCTCCTGTCCTATAATGTAAGTCACTTGATAGGGATACTGATACCAGGATCCTGCAAAGGCAACAAGCATAACAAAACCTCTCTCTGAATGTTTGAATTTCAGTAACCTAGGACAATGTCCTATGATCTGCCTGGAGCTGGTTGGAGGTTTTCTAACGTCTCTGAGTACAAAACCAGGAGCCCTTAACCATGGTACAGGTGTGCTCCAAGCCAGGGTCTTCCACCATCCCGGCTGGCACTGAGGAAGCATCCAAGACTTGTTTGTTTCTCTGGGCAGCTGCATGATTTTGTAGCCATCAGACAGTCCATATCTGACTTTTGGGGTGGGGCTTTGGTCTGCCTGGGACTTGAACAGAAGAAAATAAATTAAGAATACAGAAAAGAAAAAGCCATTTCCTTAATCCTGGCCATTTTCTTCTTCAGGAATTAATGATAAAGAGTTACAAGAAGACTCATACCTGTGTTTAATATTGTAATCAGGAATAATTGCACTGAGATTAATGGGACTGTTCACAAGACCTGACTTACAAATGTGTATAGTTTTGAAGGATCAGTACTATGTACTGCATAATCACCAGAAGTGTAATACACATATGCTGTAAATCTATGCTTCTCTCTTCCTTATCTCACATATACGAACTAAGTGTCACTGTTCGTTCAGGCAAGGAAATCTTGCATTTCCTTGTGCAGTAAGTAGGTTCAGGCAATGTAAAAGGCTGTCTTAATCTTCTTGATCTTCTCTAGTATATCCCCTGTGACTGACTCCATGCTTCTGAAAAGTTTGCAGTTCAGTCCCAAATGTTATTCCTCTCACTCTTGAGGGATTAAACATTTCCTTTACCTTTCCCTTCAGTCATGCCTTATAGTGTAGGTGGCCCATAAAGGCTGTTTCTCTGTTTACAGTGTTTGAAGGCTTTACTTTCTATTTGAAATGGCTATTTTCTCCCACAAGAGGGAAACAATTGTCACTTTGAAAGCATTTGAGCCTCCACTGACACACCAAAAAGATACACTGCTCAGCACAAGCAGCAATAAACTGGTGCTCAGGAGCTTCACGTTCTCCAAAGGTTCATCCCGTGTCTCACGTTTGTTGCTCATGTGAGAATAAAGTGGCTGCGGTTTTCTCTCTTGCTCAGTTTCTTTGATGCTGAGCAGATTTCTACCAGCAGAGCACTCAGCCCTGTGCATGCCTGTTCTTCTCTGTAATGAAGTTTTTCCCTTGTATTTTTTTTTTGTAATATCACAAGCTTAGTTATATTTCCTTGTATTTCTTCCCAACAACATATTGGGTAACAGAAAGCTGCATTAATACTGCAGTGCTTCATAATGCTCTGACTATGCTCTTTGCAGAGCAGAATTGCCTGCATTATCACGCTAATGTAATATAATGCAGGGACATTAGAAATGCTCCAGAGATATAAACTGATGGCCAGTCTAGTTCAGGGACTGCCTACAGCTGTGGCTGGTAACCAAGTGTTTTGGAGGAAGCAATAAAAGGTGCATAATGTTCCTTTCGTCTTAGGATTCTTCAGCCCAGGGAACTCCTGTCCCAAACCCAGCTGTGTATCAGTTTATTCTCCAAACAACAGGGCCAAGTACCCCACAGAAATGTTATCCCAAGCAGTGTAATTACAAATGGAGATTGTCTCAATTTAAGGCATCTAATCCCTTTCTCGAATTCTTACTGACAAGTCTGCTTCTCCGCATGGCAGCCCAAACTGAATTAGGCTTTGTGCAAGTGGAATTCCCCATCAATCTATGTATGGTTGCCTGCCTTTTAATTCCATCACCTGCCCTCCTCTCCCAGGATGCACAGATAAATATCCAGAGGTGCATGGCTTGCCTTTTCCCTTTCAAGAAGAGCCTAAAGGGTTTCATCCTGGTGCTGAACACTCAGTGCCTGTTCCCCGCGAGACCTGTGTTCCAGCACTCTGCAACACCCCGTTCAAACTCTCCACCATTCCTTTCAATAGTTCCAGCAGGAAAAGGACAGTTCAGGGATCACTAGACTGACTGATCTCAAGGTACAGGAGGTTTTGGGAGTTTCCTTTGCCAGGGGAACACCGGGAGACCAGGAGAGTGGAGTAAACCAACTCCAACTGCCAGCTCTCATGAGAGATACTGATGTGGCATGGATAGTGCTGCGGCAACAGTGACCACATGCCTGTCCTTAAAATCTGCCTCAGGGAGGGCAGTGGCCAGCCGTTGCCCACTGGCCACACAGAGGTTTGTGAGGCAGTTTGCGTGGCAGTTTGTGTGGAAGGGCACCTCTTGGAAGGAGGGTAGACCTGAGGACCAGGGAAAGCAAGGACATCCTACCTATCCCCCAGGTAGAATGGCAGGGACTTGCCTTAGAGCAAAGGCTGCAAAGGCTGCAGCTCTGGCTGGGGGGGTCTGCACCATTTACCCCTGTGGTAACTGATGCTTCCACCCAGGAGGAGCTGCAGAAGGGAGAGGCTGCAGTACAGACCTTGCACTGCAGGGGGTGCCTGGACCCTTCCCCTGGGGCAGG
>VZTO01020785.1:1734-14400 GCA_013400615.1 Syrrhaptes paradoxus
AGTAAGACACCCCAAGGATTGCATGAATTTTGCTGACCTGAAAAAAAAAAAATCAAAATATATATAAAAAAAGAAAAAATAGAAAAAAAGAAAAAAGGAAAGAAAAAAAGAGAAAAAAGGAAAGAAAAAAGAGAAAAAAGGAAAGAAAAAAGAAAAATAAAAGGAAAGAAAAAAGAAAAAAGAAAAAAGAAAAAAGAAAAAAGAAAGAAAATTAAAATAAAATAATAAAAAAAGAAAGAGCAAGGAGACAGCAGCCTTTGTTATTTCCTAAAAAATGCTCTAAATATCTCTAAAATAATCTGTCTGGAAGTGAGCACAGCACCAAACAAGTTGGAGTTGGCTTCAGTCTTGCGGCGGACAGGCAGGAGCTGTGCGGAGCCCGGCGTGGGCACTGCTGGACAACGCGAATATCAGCAAAACCCTCCTGTTTTATCACCTATTACATGGATTAAGGCTTGAGGCATTCCCGTCCTGTCACTCCATAAACGCGTTAAATGAGTTGGGGATTTTGATCATATTGTGATTCTCATTAGTAAATCTGAATACAAATAGGTTTCAGCCTAAATAAATATTGTTCCGTCCACGTCGCGCACCCAACACGTTACATTAGGAAAAGTTAATTTTATATGACTAAATATAATCAGAAACACAACATGAGGCCTGTCAAGTTGACATGGTATGATAGGTACCTTAACACTTCTCAGCAGGCAACATTGTTTGCACACTGCTTAAACTTGTTCATCAATGACTTCTTGCATGATAACCAGAATATTAACAATACGGGGAAGGTGGCATCAGCCTTCTGACATGTACAAACGCATTTCACCAAAGAGATATACTTCCAAAGGAGGATCTGCAGATCATTTCGGTATTTTTTTCCTCCTCTTTTCTCCCTCTTTATTTGTTTATTATACCAAGATCAAGCTCCTTATGCTCCTTTCATGCAGACGGGGTGTAAAACCAAACACGAAACTCAATTTACAGACAAAAATAAGGTCCAAATGAGTGGAAAGATGGATGGTGACAAGAAAGGAAAGATAAGCAAAAGGTGTTGGAAAAGTTGTAGAGGTGTAGGGACTGCGTGTAGGTAGACAATTTGTTCATGAGACAGTTCTAACCGGCGAGGCTCAGCAGTCCTTCCTTGTCTTGAGGTATCACTGGTGTCACAGCACAAGCTGGGTTTTGTGAAAAATAGTGAAGCTCAGACACAGGAAGGAATTTCTCCTTCACTTCCTAAAAAATTAACTTCTTGAGACATCTTATATCTCTTTGTTTTCCTGGAAATTTTCCTTTTTTTTCTGGTTGAGCCTGTAGAACCTGTGTAGAACCTGTTACTGTATTTTTTGAGGATTCTGAGATGCTATTCATATATCAGGGAGATTTCAAGCTTTGAGTGATCCACAATTTACCAACCAGTTTAATCTGCTTTCTTCTGCAGGTGGTTTCAACCCCAACCAACATCTACTGTCTCAACCCTAGATGGTTAGTCTCCAATTGCTTTTCTTCGACCAGATCGACACGACTTCGCTACCTACACAAAAGCCTAAAAATACTTTACTCTGGGTTGAAGCTTCCCAGAACCAGAGGAATGGTCTGGGAGGAGGTTCTGAACCCGGACCCCGTTCAAATAGACCAGTGGGAAACTTTGGATGTAAAACTCCCCGTTGCTGCACGGCTACGCTTTAGCAAGCCTCGCGTTTTCCCCATTAAAATCTAGCACCTATCTACGTTAAAACCAAGCTACGCCGTGTATTTTAATTGAGGCTCTGGTCTCCAGCTCCCAATACTTATAATCAGATTCCAGTTTTCCAGCTAAAGCTGTTTATTGATGTCCTACTTTTTTTTCACCATCGTAGCATGTCAATAAATTGGAGAATAGTTCCGTATGTTAGATTTCCCCAAGCTTTCCGGGGAAATCCTTTGACAATTTGCTGTATAAAGTCAGTTAATTGCTTTATATAACAGAGCCATAGCAAGTATTTAGACATATCATATGACAGACATTCAGAAAATATGGGAAAGACGTATTTGTCAATAAAACGGATGCTGGTAAAGCAAATTATTTTAAGTTTTCGGTTTAAGCTGAGTTGTCTTGATGGTACTAATAACTGACATGCCTTAACCAGCTGTGTGAACAGCAGAAAGAAACGACTTCTGCTTATTTTCCTGAACCTTCCCAGAACCTCCCTGTAACCAACCAGCAAGTAAATCTCAAGATGCCATAGAATTTAATACAGAAACTGAAAGTTCAAATTATATTTTATTTTAAGTTGCATAGGGCCGTAATAGAAAAAGATCATCAAAAACAATGAAAAAGAAATAATTGTTAATTTCTACAGTACCTTGAAACAGAAGNCAAACAAAAGAACAGTAGACCAGCAGTGTAAATGGTCTCTTTATTAAGTGAATATTGATGCTACATTATGATTTTTTTTTATGAATGTGAATAAGGTAGAATACTTGTTCTTTCTCCAAGTTTTATATTAAGATTTGAAAAGAAAACCTGCTTCCTACATAATTCTCACAAAGGAGTTCAGAAGATGGTTTACTGTAGAAGTGACCTAATTTACAGAGGTTCTGCTTCTGCAACATCTATCACAAAAGTGCATTTTTATTAGCAAGATACATATCTTTAATTTTTTTTCTCCAGTAAAATTTTAATAGAATCTTGGTAACTAAATCTGGTCTTGAAAATAAATATTCTATTTCTATTCAATACTACATTTTACTAAAAAAACTTGAACAGATTTTATAGACGTATTTATAGGATAAGTATATTAAACTGCAGCTTACTCCCTTCATACCTTGTCCCTACTTTATCTTCATTAATAGCAGCACCCCTCTTGGAGCTGAACAGATTTTCTCTCATCTGTGGTGCTGTTATGTGTTCCTAAGTCCTGGACCGAGATGATTGTGAGATTGACCTGGTCCAAGATCAACCCATTTTAATTTAATTTCCAAATAACTGGAAATTAATAACTTCGAGCTCTTGGGTTAGCAGACCTGGATCTTCTGAACTGTCCAGCGCCTTGAGCACGTGTTAAACATTTATTTGGATTTCACAAATATTAATTTCTTGTGTTTCTTTTGCGTAGTCTGATGGTTTCAATGATCTTTTGGCTTACTGCTGCCAGGTCATCACTTCCTTCAGCTAAAGTAGGCACGATGGGAGTTGGGAACAGAGCATTTTCCAGGTTTAACCCTAGGAATTGCCTTCATTATGAATTATAGACAATTGAGGAAAACACAGATGATATAAAATTGCTTTAAAAACCATGCAAAATATACGTAAACATATGCTACTATTATTTGTTCAGTAAATTGTGATAACCCAGCAACAGGACCCAGGATCCGCGGCATCGCTGGTGGAGTTATGATCTCCCCACGGGTGAGTGACGATGGCACTACTGCCACGAGCGGACAGGACTCAGGAGCCACAGAGACGGGTCACCAGCACCACATGGAAGTTTGGGACAAGAAACGAAGTAGAATAATTTAGCTAATTACACCAGCAAAGAATTTTAAAGGACAGAGCGTAATTACTGATGATGGATTTAAGCCAGAACATTGAGACTGGAAACAATATGCTTGTGTAAAGTGCCATATTTAATTAACAGGGGGAGCTTAGGTATAATATTTACATATTTGTAAAACACTCCAGGAGCACAGAGCCTCTTTTCCAGCAAGTGAGACCTCTGGTGAGGTACTGAATTACAAGAAAAATTGAATTTACAAGAAAAATTGAATTTACAAGAAAAATCTCCCTACCTACCAAGCTCAACATTTTGCAGGGCTTGGACATAATTTGAAATTCTGAATTTCACTGCCAAGCAGGCCTTGCTCTGATAACCTTAGGAGACCAAGCAAGAGCTTAATTTTTAGGCAGCATCTTTAATTAAATTAGAAAACAGCTGTAGGAATACTTACCTTTTTTTTATGGATCTTTCCAAGTCTTTAATGGCATGGAGAAGGTCAACAGGTCTCCTCTTCCAGTCCATAGCATCACCCAGCCAGAACCTGCAGGACTGAGCCTTGAAACAACAGCAATTTCACCCTGGAATATAAAGAACTCAGAGCATCCCTGCCTGGCCAAACCTGGCCACCAATTATCTCTTATATTACCCTGTAAATTTGTTTGAAGATTTGACCCAATGAATTTGGCTAGTAAAAGTACAAAGGTCTCTAATTTTATTTTTTTAAATTTTTTTTTTTAATTAAGGAGATCGCAACGATCGTTTCTGTGAAAAGTACAGTGTCCTGCTTCACCGTGGGATGGCAAAGGAAATACTTCACACCCTCACGACTGACTGCATTAATTACCAGGGTGATGAATAGCGTTCACCCTATGTAAATAACCGTGTGCCGGAGCTTCCAGCCCAATGAAAGTACAGCTATGTTTTAGTGGACCGCGGCATCGTATTTCATATAGTAAAAAGTTGTGAGGGAAGAGGAGTGATATTTATGGAGTGCAAAGCACTGTGGGATTTTGTGGGAAACCACATATATTCAGCTTGTCAGAAAACATCTTAATATTTACTCTTACAATCCCTAGGCTACTGCTTTCTAAACCTAAAGCTTTCATTAGCCCATTTACCAGATATAAAACATTTGTAAGTCTGTTGAAAGAGTTACTTTCAGGAGTGGCATTTTTCACAGCCAAACGATGATACCTTTACATAACCTCATTATGCAGCAGTGCCAGCTCCTGCGAGCCAGCCGCCGTATCCCATGGAATTAATTCCCTATATCCACATTTCTCTTTCACAGCCTCTGATTATTCCACACCGTCCCCTCAGTCCTATTATTCCCCGCACAGAAGGATCCCACTGTCCAGGTACGTGCTCCCCATGGTTATGTTGACCTCGGAAAAGGGGGTTTGCATCTTTCGGGTGTTGCTGATGGCACCTCTCCTTGCGTTTTGCCAAATTACGGGTTTATAAAGTGGTGTTATCCACAGTCCAACCTTCCCTGCTTGTTGTTCCAGGCTGCTCCCCATGCCCCGAATGGTTTCTTCTCTCTATGGCTCACAAATTGCAGGGGAAAAAAAAAAATTAAAAAAAAACCCAAAAAACCCCAAATAACAAAAAAAACCCAAAAAAAGCTTTTATTCCTTCCTGTCGGTTCAGGGCTCTGCCGATTTTACGATGGGAAGTTTTCTAAATTGAAAACAAAGAAGTTATTTCTTAATACCTAAATAAGGGTGATATTTGTTTTTGGTCAAAATAAATATTTCTCGCTCGCGTCTCATGCACAATATGTTACATTAAGAAAGGTTAATTCTATATTAAATATAATCAAAAACACAACATGGGGCCTGTCATGCTGACATGGTGCAATAGGTCCTTTAATACTGCTCAGCAGGAGCCCTTGTTATATTTTTTATATGTTAGTAGATGTCTACTTAGAATTGATCAAACCTTTCCTTCTGAAACATATATGCCAACACCTCCACGACACACTATAAACTAGACTCTCAGAAAACAATAATGATGCTTATCAGTCACTCGCCTTGAGTTTGCTTGTGAAAAACCTCTAGCTCGTATGCTATTGGAGCTCTTAAAACATAGATCTTTTTGCTGCACTGATAATTCACTCACAGCTTGAGATTGATGACTATGTGAAGTCCATAAAAGATGTTACCACTATATTTTCTTCTTATGATTTATTTTATCATGTTGTCAAGGTTTGCAGAAAACAAGAAACAAATCAATGAATGTCATGCTTAAATATTAAAGAAGGCTGTAATACACAATTTTATTCAGATGCCTTATTCAATCTCGCAGCTCCGAAAAGGGTAGCGGCAGCAAAGCTTTTATTTGAATTACTTTTGGAAAAATTAATTTAGTGTGAATGTTGAATTGTGAATGGCAAAAGGGTAGCTAACCTTATTTGTTTAAAGAGGAATAGAGAGTAAACTTGGCTTTTTATTTTTTTTTTTTTAAAAGCTTTTGAGAACCTGGGGAAATTCACAGGTGTTTCAACTCCAGAAACTTTGGAAGAGAATTGCTTAACGAGCTCATGCTTTCTAAATTAAGGAGAGGCTGCCTTAGCGAGGGGGGGGACAGGGTGGGTTTGCAGGAGGATGTTGGCATCAGCAATCCCTCAGTGCTACAAAGCTATTTAAAAAAAGCAAACCCAAAACCACAAACAACCTTTCCTCTTTCTTTACTGCAAAATTGAGATTATGTCTTATGCCTGGGTACAGAGGAGGGTGGGGGGAAGCAAAGGGGATGTGGTTTGGGGGGGTCCCACACTGTTCCCAACCTGGCTCTCTTCCTCCTAATGCCCTTCCCTGGGATTTGTTACCGTTAGGAGACAAAGCAGCATTTAAACTCAGCTGGGTGTGGGTGTTGGTTGGTTGGTTTGGGGTTTGTTTTTTACCTCCATGCTTATTCTCAAGGATAGAAGAAATTATATCCGAATTTTTTTTTAAATACCTCTTTTGAATAATTTTTTTTTTAATCTTTGAATAACAAAATGACCTCTTTTGAACTATTTTGCTTTTCTGGGGTTTCTACTTTATTTTCCACCTCTAGGAAGAGCTTTGGTGACCATTTTGTCCTTCCCAAGGCAATGATGAAGGCTGTCTTGTCCTCCAGGAGCAGACAAGAGGGATCCGAATGGGCAGCGCTCTCTGGCCATTGACTACCAGGTAGCAAAGTTTTTTTTATTCTCTTCTTTTACCATTTTATCTCATTTTGGTTCTGTAACTCTACCGAAGATGGGAGTTGCTAAAGAAGAAAATCGAGCAGAGCGGTTTTCTAGTCCTACAACTCCTGGGATCTTGGATGAGCAGAGCCCCATCCCTTGGCTGCCCAGAGCATGGTAAGCAACGAAGCCTTGCAAGGGGATGCTCACCAGCACCTCATAGGGTGTCCTTACATTAGTTTCCTATGGTGTTTGAATTAATAAAATCTGTTTTTTATCCATTTTTATCAATTGTAATGGGTATTAGTTTTTTTAATACTCCTGACAAAAGGTGTAACTCAACATCGCCCACGCTGCTGCCTTCCCCACCAAATCCCATTCGCAAACCCCATGAATTCCAACCATCTTTTCCTGCCATGCATTTTTGGGGTGAATTATCTATGTGGAAGGCAGGTTTTTTGGCTAAGCTGTTCCCTTTGCTGTGTCTCGGATCTTCTTAGCTTTAGAGAATACTTAAAGTATTTCAAGGAACATTTCTTTCTGTTCCTCTGCCACATTTTTTGTGCACACATCTTGTTTTTTCTTCTGAGATGGAACTGATATCGAGTGAGAAGATCAGGAAAAATCATTGCTGCCTGCCCCAAACAGATCAGGCAGTGAGAGCAATGAGGTTTGTTTGTTTTTTTTTTTAATTAATTAAAGTTGATGCTTTAATTTAGCTTAAGAAACTAAGTGCAAATGAAAACGTATTTTATTGTCAACTTTCATAATGTATCAGAGTATATTTATAACACAGCATTAAAAATAAAATGTGTTGGATTATGTGTTTTTCAAGCATATTATTTAAATTAACCTGAGAACAATTCCTGGAGAATCAAATTTGTAACACAGGACCTAATTTTTGCAGCGCGCTCCCTGCATACGTTATTGTTTATTATAGCCCAGGCACGGAAAGCAAACTTCGAGTTGATCAGTTTTTATTCTCCAGCTTTTCTCTCTTTCTCTGCCCAGCAGGGTGTCAAACGACAGTCAGATTAAAACAACATAACCAGGAGCAGGATTATCAAAGATAGGGAGTTCAGGACACCATGTGCTTGATTTCTCCAGGAAATACGGCACCTCCTACCCTTAGTAGTGTTGTAGGATTCATAGAATGGAAAGCAGTGGGATATTTTCTTCTCTTTTATTTTTTTTCCCCCATTTATTTCTTTTGGGTACAATTCACCCCTGTGCAGGTGGCAAATACAAGCCCCATACCCTTCAATCCCATGTAAGGTTTTTATGGGAGGTGGGATTGGTGGTAGTGCCCCAGCTCTGTGCTAAGCTTCAGCTTCTGGTGCTCCCACCTTTGCCAAGATCTAGCTGGAAACGCTGATTTTTCCCAGGTCTGAGTAGCTGCTTCAGCTTTGTTTACTTACTTTGAAATGCATTTTTTGAGTCGTGGTGCATCTCAGCTATTCAGGCAGGGCTGGAGAAAGAAAAAATGTGATTTTTTTTTTTNTTTCATTTTGAAAAAATTTTTAAAGTTTTTTTTTTTTTTTTTTTTTTTTTACCTACCAATAGTGGCTGGGACATTGGCTTTTGTTTGTACTGGGAAAGCTGGTTTGCACAACACCAGCTCAGAGGCTGTCCTTGTGGAAAAAAAAAAAAAAAAAAAAAAAAAAAAAACAAAACCCNTCCTTAAATGTGAACTCTAGATGGCTTTTCATTTGGAGACCCTTCTTCTAGTCTTTAAGATGCAGTTGGAAAAAAAAAAAAAAAAAGGAAGATCATTGGAAAAGTTTCCAGTTGTGTTGGAAATTGTGACTTGAACTTTTCAGTAGGTCACCCCCACTCCCCAGCCCCTCTGGAAAGTCCGGCCAAGCTTCCTCACACTGTTTCAGTAGGAAACGTCGTGGTAAAGATCAAGAAGCATGTTGTCGTGACTTGTTAAAAATGCCTTGGGCTGGAACCACTTCGTTGCGCAGGCATTTAGGAAAAATTTTCTTGGAATGTTCCTTTTTGTGCTGCTTCTCCGTCGAATGGCTGGACTGCAGCTTTAAAAATCCACTTGCAAGCACAAGCTGAGTGATTCCCAATATACAAATATTCCCATTTAATGTAGATAAATATTATATTGCACCACTTCTTGGTTCCCCTGCTTGGCTGGGGCTCGCCCAAAATTTCCTATGAAGGCGAACAAGGTGAATTTTTAAATGGAAGCCAATTTCCCTGAAAGCTTGCAAATATCTGATTGTGTTTGTCCATAATCACCCGTGGAAGATCTTGGGTTGGTTTCCACACCGGTGTGCGGCTGCTGATTTAACGGAGTTGCACCGGTGCACCGAAGAATTAGAAAAGGCTCCAACCCAGCGAGCGTGTGTGCCTGTAGATAGAATTTTTAAAAAAAACACCTTTTATTTATACAACGAATGCAAAGTTAATGTTTTGGCTTTCTTCTGGGACAATCTGTAGAAGAAAAACTAGAGCTGGGGATTAAAGAGAGTGCGCGAGTAATGTGTAAACCATGAAATTCAATTAGTTCCTCTTAGGAAGCCAAATTTTTGGTGAATACTGTAGAGAAAAAGTAGGGATAAAATGCCTAAACCAAAGCTGTGCTTAATAAGCTTCAGTAATTAGTTATAAATGGCTCCTTAAACCTGGAAGCACATCTTTTTTTTTTTTTTTTTTTTTTTTTTTTTGGCCAGTGTTTATGAATGCTAAGGATAATGCAGGACAGGGTTAAAAAATAACTTTTCGCTGCAAATCTTCTTTTTTTTTGGAAGGTGGGCACTGAGAAAAGGCACATGGTGCCTGGCCTGGGCATGTGGCTAGAGCCCAGGGGAACGAGGAGGTCCGAGGGATGCTGGGCACATCCTCTCCCAGTGCTTCCCAGGGCATCCCAATAAGTGTGGGTGAGACTGGCTGGGAAGGTGTCATGCAAACAGGTATTTAAAAGGAGTCCTGGGAAAACAGTGATCAGATTTGCCAGCAGGAAATTAGGAGCATTGTCCTGTTATTGATGTGTCCCCTTTTTTACCCCTGCATCCTCTCATTTTTTTTTGCTGCATCCAGTAACAATTTGATATTTGAATTGTATAGTAACTCTTCAGAATTGGAAGGGTAAAAGGTAAATCGTGCTGCAGCCTGTGATAGATTAATTGGCAAATGTTCCTGTTATTGTTTCTGGGAGCTCCACATCCACCTCCCTATTCTCGTCTCTGAAAGGGCTCCCTGAAGTCAAAAGCGCCGGTGAAAATACCAATGTCCAAAAACAGAGCCGCCACTCCTGCTCCACAATTCATCTTACAATCAAAGGTCCTTTGCTGTCAGTACAGGAACTAGAGAAACAAATAGAGACCATAGACAATTCCCTTTCTTGCTCCCTCCCCCCAGCTCCCTCCAGAATACGCTGAAATCCTACTCTGATCCATATTGTGAATAGTAAACACTCTTGACCTATAGACTCTTTTTTGTAAGAAAAGTGTTTTCCTGGCTGCATTTTCCTAATCTCCTTTCTATATACACTTTTTCTGAATCTTCATTACTTTTAAAAGATTGGCCAACACCTGAAACATTTCCAACTCAAGCCCTTTTTTTCAGGGGGAATGGGTCAAACTGAAGTTCCTTGATCCATTGTTACTTAATTTCTGGGTCAGGTTCCAGAAAGACCCCTTCTTCCTCTTTTGCTTCAGATGGAAAACACTCAAGAATGGATTTTCTGCTGGGAAACCTGCACGAGATGGTTGGAATTTCGTGACAAACACAACCCTTCCGCTTCCCAAGATGGTGGAGCTCCTTCTTTTGGGGCCACAGCCTCTGAAAGCATTGTGCTCAGCTCGGAGGTAGCCTCTTTTTTAATTTGTTATCAACTCAACTTTATTTATTTATTCATTTTCCTTCCCAGTTTATCTTTAAGGTAACCACAGGTGTTACTTTTGCGGCGCTGCAGGAGGAACCGAACATGCCCAAGAGAGGTGGTGGATGGGAGCCATCAAAGCATGACCCCAGGCAACTTCTGACTCTTTTCCTCTTGGTCTTTGACCAAATCATCTTTGTCCAGGTGAAAGGGCTGCTCCAGACTGTGAGCTCCAAGAGTGAAAATTGTGTTACGAGGTGATTGCAGAAGCATTTAAGCTTTCTCCAAGACGGTGGCTCCTCTCCAGCCTCTTCACTGCTGGCTGTGGGCTGACGGCCGGCGCAGCTTCAGTTCCTAGAGTAGGCACAGGGCTGAGTTTGGGAGTGTTTACACCCCAAAAACATCTCCTGAAGCCTTGGATGTTAACACTTAACCCCCCTGCCTCGGATTCCCCGTCAAGAAGAGGGCAACAACACTTGCTTATCTACTCCAGAGCGGGCTTTGAGGATTAATTAGTTCATATTTGTACAGTGCTTTGAACATAAGTGCTTGGTATTATCATTCTTCCTTCACTGCTCCGGGCTCGTTTTCTCCTCCTGATGTGCCTTCCTGCTTTTTCAAAAGCTCTTTGTCTTGTCTCAGCCCTGCTGTGCCGTGCCCTTGCCCTGCCTCACCGCACGCTCCGCACGCTCCTCGCCTGGCCTCTGGGGCTGCAGAACATCTGCAGAAGGACAAGGGCCAGCGCTTGCTCCCTTCCTCCTCCTGTTCACGCTAAGAGAAACACAGCCCGGCGTTTGCAGGGGGCTCGTGTGGCTGTAGAGATGGAAATGGTCACTCGGATTCACCTTCCACCCCATCAACAGTGTTTCTTGCAAAAAACAGCAGGAGAGCCAGGTGGGCATTGGCATGGAGCGCGGATTGCGTGGTCCCTTGTCATTCTTTTGATCTTTTCTTAAAAAGAAACAAAGAGAAAGAAAGGGAGAAAGGAGGAGAAGGTGGGGGGAGAACAGGAGAGAAAGGAAAGCCCAAAACCTGTGTGTTTCCGCCAGCTTGAAATGTGCTTCTTGGAAAAAATTCCATAAAGCCATTTAAACTCCTGCAGTTGGTGAGCTTTATACTCACACCCTGCACACCATCCCCAGATGTGTCCCCACGGATGTCTATGTCCAGGTGTCCATTCTTCCTCCGGAAAGTGGGTCATGTTCTCGGACCAACATCCAAGCCCTGCTCGGTGGCACCAGAGCTGCAGGTTTCTCAGGTTGCCCCAATAATTTGGTAGTTTTCTGCATCCCTTACCCTTGGCATTGCCCCTGCCTGGGACCTCTCTGCTCCATACTCATCCTCACGCGTGGTCACTCTTGTCCCCATGTTGGCACGAGACACATCACAACAGCAGCTGCCCCCCCTGGAAGCTCCTTTGGTACCGTAGTGTCCAATTTCTTTATTTTAAAATTTCAGAGAGAAAAAAAATGTTGTGGCTAAAATTTAAAGTGAGAAAAATCTCGAGGATATTTTCGTGCTTGGCAGGATATTCTGAAAATGTGCTGGGGCACTGGTCAAAACCAGCAATGGGTGAATATTTCATGGCTTTTTCCCTTGTCTATAATGGGTTGGGCAGGAACTGTCTTTTCTTACATGTGTTTTCAGTGCCCAAGAGCTCCAATTTCTCCCTTCTCCCTGTTACAAGAGAAATCCGTTTGTATTGTCTGAGCGTCTTTAATGTGCAATTCCACCGGCCTAATGGGCACCTGATGGTACAGATAGATTTGATTCCAGATTTGGATGTGCTGACATAAACCTTAATGCTTTTTATTGTGTGCCACTTTGGGAAATCCTGATTAACAGCAACAAAGAGATAATTATGCGAGATGAAGACAATGTAGTTGTTTTAAAAATAATGTATATCGTACAATTAATGCTACTTTGTCCTATATCAAAGTCACGCTACCTGCATTAATCATACATCCTCATAGTTTCTAAACATTAATAGCAAGAAATAAAAAGAAGAACTCCTAATCCCGAGGAGAGTCACAATAGCGGGGGGGTTGGGTTTTTTCTGAGAAGAAGTAAGTAATGCGGGTTTTTTATTACAAAATGTAGAGCATAAGCCTATTTTTTTTAGAAAAAGGGGCTGAAGCCAGCTCAGGAAACCTAATTAGTAATTAATTCTATTTAGTCCT
>VZTO01020786.1:0-16762 GCA_013400615.1 Syrrhaptes paradoxus
TTTTTTTTTTTCCTTTGGTATCAAAGTAGTATAACATTGTCACCTTGAGTGTAGGGGCTAGGGAATGCATTTCATCTTTAATGACTTTGCTGGGGCAGAATCAGGGCCTGCATCTTGTGTAACTGTAGCCAGTTCACAAAATATCTTGGCTGGACACCTGCTTCTTTTCATCCCAGGAGAAGCTCCAACTTTGATCCTAAAGAAACTTTCACATCATTTCAGCCATTGGAAGCATGGGTCTTTGTTTATTTTAGTGAAGGGTGTTTGTTTTAGTGGACTGTTCCCTTTCAAAGTAAGAGCAAAACAAATCCAAATGGAGAGCAGGAAAAAACCTGGTATGGATTTTTTGTGTGTGCATTTGACTGTGCTTAGCATTTAGCTGAGTTCACTCTTTCTTTTTGTTGGGTCTGCCATGCGAAAGAGCCCCGGAAGGCAACAATGAAGAGAGCAAATATGAACTATGTGACTGCGATGCCAACAGTAGCAACAGGAACTTGCATCTTGGAACAACCTTTAACTTTCTAAAGTTAACTTGATGACCTTTCAACGTGAAGTGTTTCTATATTTTGCTTCTTAGGGTGGAGCAATAGAAAGGTGCATACTGTCTGCACAATGTGTGGGACATGTTGTTACGTGCTAAGTTTCTGCCCTGCCCACCATGCAGGCAGCAGATTGAGGCTCTGAGAAAGTTAGAGCTCATGTAAATGATGTATCAAAAACCAAGTTCTGACTTTAAGTTTTCATATCAAGTATGGTGCAACTCTGCTTTTTCTGACTTGCTCTATTTCTGGGACCACAGACATCTCAATCTTTTTGTCTCTGTATTGGCTGTTGATGGCTACATGCTGTTTATAGCAGCGTAGATCTTGCTCTCTTGAGGTATCCAGGAAAGTCAAAAGGCTTTTCATATAGCTGAGTAGCTCAGAAGACATGCCTTTGTGTCGTAAATGTGAGGCTTAAATTGTCAACTCAGAATTTTTCCTGGGCATTTAATTGAAATTTACTGTAGAAAATTTTAGGGTTATGCCAGAATTAAACTTGTGCATATGGTCTCAAAAATAGTTGTGCTGTTCTTCTGTTAGGTTTGTTTCTTGTTAGTTGGGCTGTTCTTCAGTGAAGTTGATTTTTGTTTTGCTGGGCAGGGAAAGGCATTTTATCTAGAAAGTTTTCCTATATGCAATTGTGAAGACAGTGCTCAGTGTGCACACCAGAATATGTCCCCTAGGTGGCAGGAAAGGATCATTTCAACAGTGACAAACCTGTGTTAACTCCTGTGCTGAGGGATTTTAAAAATACCTCGGCAAAATAAAGTGTTTGTGTATCACTGGCTAGATCATGGGGACCATGCTTAGATACAATGGAGAAAGCACAGAGGAGAGGAAGCTTGAGTCCTTTGTTCTGGGGGAGGGAAGCGTACAGTGAGTTTTGAATAAATTTGAAACTCGGTTCTATAGCTTAAAAGCATTTTATCGTAATCATTTATGGTTAGAATTATATTCCACAACTTTTATTGTTGCTCTGTCTGAGAATGGAGACAACAAAAAAAATGCAATTCTTAACATATTCCATTTGTATAACCTCTGCCTCCTGTCCTCTGCCTTATTTGTTTGAGCTTTGGTTGATTGACAGTTGTTCCTTTAAGGCTGTGCAAAGTTGTACTACTGCTCCTCAGAAATTTCAAGGCAAATGTCTATAATATTTGGAGTCTATAACATTTGAACTGTCAGCTCTACCTCTAAAATATATCTTGATGTGTGTTTAGCTGTGATGATAATTTGCAGTCTTTCCTATGTACTTATTGCGTATGAAGGCTAAATTCAGGCAAAATGGCAGATCTGTTGCAAGGTTTAGATCATCTTTAAACAGTGCTAAAAATAGTGACGATCCTGATGTGTAGTACCAGCAACAGTCTTTCATTGCACATCTCATGTCTGTTGCAGTTGATGTAATGCATGTCTCCTGTGAAACAGTGCTTAATTCTCACTATTTTGTACAATTGGTGCTAAGCGATTCAGTATTTATCAAAAATGTATTAAATTAGAGCACTAATGTAGAGTGCTATCATGTATTGCAGGGTTCATGGACATAAGTGAAGTAGCTGAGCCACAGCTGTTCCTGACAGATTTTTGTTTTTCTGAAATTCAGAGAGGTGAGAGGAGACACTAAAACAAAAATTAAACCACACTGTTGAAATACCGCTTCTTGCTGAGGAAAGGTTGGAAATGGAGCGAGGAAGCCGAGCATGGTGACATGTCATGCTACAGTTCTGCAGTAATTATGTAATTTGGAAAGCTGTATGCATTTCTTGTAAATTTGATAATTCATATTTAAAAAATGATGTAGTGCTGTTTGACAGAATAGGATGCCACCTTCTGCTAAGGGGCACCTTACTGATGACTTTGATGGAGACAGCAGAATCTGGGCAGTCTTTGGTAGTACCTGAGGCTGAGTTGCCAGTGTGAATTCTTGACAAGTGTTCATGATCACATCCTTATGGAGGNGTGCTATCATGTATTGCAGGGTTCATGGACATAAGTGAAGTAGCTGAGCCACAGCTGTTCCTGACAGATTTTTGTTTTTCTGAAATTCAGAGAGGTGAGAGGAGACACTAAAACAAAAATTAAACCACACTGTTGAAATACCGCTTCTTGCTGAGGAAAGGTTGGAAATGGAGCGAGGAAGCCGAGCATGGTGACATGTCATGCTACAGTTCTGCAGTAATTATGTAATTTGGAAAGCTGTATGCATTTCTTGTAAATTTGATAATTCATATTTAAAAAATGATGTAGTGCTGTTTGACAGAATAGGATGCCACCTTCTGCTAAGGGGCACCTTACTGATGACTTTGATGGAGACAGCAGAATCTGGGCAGTCTTTGGTAGTACCTGAGGCTGAGTTGCCAGTGTGAATTCTTGACAAGTGTTCATGATCACATCCTTATGGAGGGAAAATGAGGATCTTCAACTGTACTACTTGTATAAAATGGAATTCTAGGTGGGGGGGGAAAGTACCTTTTTTACCAAAAGGACACTTTGGACACAGGAAGGACACTGCTTTATCTCTGACTAACCTGGAGGAGGTACTACACCACATCGGCCTTTGTAGCATCCATCTGTTTTGACCCTTAGAGCTGCCTTTTCTCTAAGTGTTGATGAACAAAATCAATTGTTCTCAGGTAGTTTGTAGTTCACAAGTTACTGTTTCTTTTTCAGGCCTGAAGATTTATACAAAAACGTTACCAGTCTGATCCAAATATGAAAATCTTTGGAAAAATTTTGGTCTAATTATATTTTTAGAAAGATACAAGCTATACTGAATGTTAATTCAGTTTGTATGTGTAATGTCAGTATCCTCTAATGGCCTTGGCACCTTCCAAAATACTTTAACTGTTGGGCAATATCGAAGGAGTTTCAAGACGGTGTGCAGTGAGGGTGGAGGCAGACAAAGCTGGAAGGAAGTGCAGGGAAGCAACAGCAGTGAGAAGTTGCGGTTACTCAGTGACAAGCAGTACTGCATGAGAAGAAGAAAGTACCCTTTTCTTACTCGTCTACTTCTGCCGCTGCTTTGTATTTCCTCAGTTCACCCTTTTCTTATCGCTCCTTTCACTTCTCTCTTTGCACATCCAGCAGAGTTCAGGCTAGTTTGTTTTGTGTTGTTACGACAGGTGGAGTGAGTTTGGAAGCAGAAAACTTCACACAAGGCAGTGGCAGTGCAACTGAAGACCTTGCAATTGAAGTGGTAGACTAGAATTAGTGCTCTGTTCACAGGTAGAAGCAATGTCAGTTTTGGGAAGACAGAAAAATACCTCTCCTCCTTTCCCTGCTAAATCTTTCCTTCATGACTTTGCAAAGCCCAGTGTCATCATATTTAATCATGGAACAGTATTCAATCCTCAGCTGGGCGGCACATGGGCAGAATTTAAAATTATTTTCTGTGAAATACTTTGAAATATGCACAAGAGGAAAAAACAATCTTATATAAATGCAAATGGGAAGCTATAATTCTCTATTTTTATTTCATGGTCTCATATTTTGTGTATTTCCTTTTGTACAGTCTTTTTAAAAAAAAAACTATTTACATTGTTAATAATTACAAGAGTATTGCCTGATAATTAGCACTTCATTTTCACATCCACAGTGAAAGTTACTCCTGGCCAAGCTTCATTAAACATGGAATTGACTTGTATGGTTTCAAAGGGCTTGTCCTCCCTATTGAAAAAAAATCATAAACAGTGTGGGGTACCTAGGGAGGAAGTGAAGTCTATAAGAAGTCTATAAGACCATCATTTCTTTCAGCTCCCCTAAGAATGTTCTCTAATGAAGTGATGAGCAAGAACTTCTTGAAACTCACTTTCTATCTGTTTCTGCAGTGCATCTTTCACAGCTATTTGCCAGAAGTAACTTGTATGTAAAAGTTGTACCAGATTTTAATGGATAATACTTTAGACATCATGGGAGCAGCCATGACCTAGCTCTGCTGTGCTCTGAGTCTGTCGGGTGAGATCCCATTCTGTTCCCAAAGCTGCTCAGATAGGTGTGCTGGCACAAGATTGTTCAAAACCACACACCCTTCAAGATTTGAACGTTTTCTAAGAAGGCTGACCTATAGATCTGCACACCCTGACTGCGTAGGTGTACCTTGTCTGTGGCACGATTCTCCAGCCTTTGGAAGCTGTCTCTACAGCCCTACAGAGGGGCCTCTGTGCTGTACGGTGGCACATGGTGCACTCACTGCGTCCACAGAGTGAGGTGGATCTGATCTTGCTGCAGCGTTCTCCAGAAATGGCCAGGATTGCCAGTGAAGAGACTGGAAGCTGACATGAAAGGTACAAAGATAAAATGTAGTGAAAGTATTGGTTAAAATTTGGAGATGTAACCACTGAGCTCTTGTTACTAATAAAAATTCACGGTTGATTAGGAATAGTTAGTTCTTTTGAAGAATCTCAGAAAACGTGCTTAAAAAATAGTGCTGCTAAAACCGATAGTTACTGAAGAAAATCTTGGTAACTGGCTAACACTGGTCAAAATCTTCTATGACAGTTTTAAGAAAAATATGGCCATTTTCTTTCCAAAACAAAACTCTGGTTTCTGGCCCTGTGTTTTTCAAGATTACGCTTTTAGAGCAGTGTTTTACCTGAGTCCGAGCGCTTTTCATATTTCCCTCAGCTTCTCCCACATCCTCTTGGAGGTTTTATTCCTTTCTGTAGACAACAGAACTAGAGCAGAAAGCTAACTAATTAGACCAGAGTCAAAAAGGAAGTTGCTGTCAGGTATTAGGTTTGGAGATTTGTTATTCTAATCCCACGTTGAGAAAAGGAGTTTTGGGTCAATCTTTAAAGTTTGACAGCGATGTATCTTCAGCCACCACCAATACACTAACTCCAGTGTTGGGGAAAACTTCGAATTTTTTTTTAAATGGCGTAACTAGAAATTTGGTATAGATTTCAGATGAGTACACTGCAGTGAGACAGAAACTAAAGAATTCAATTGGAAGAATAATGTTCAGACTTGTAAGAATATACAAATGACTTTTTTTAATATATATATGTATTTCTCTTACATGAGAAAATGGAAATTGATGCTGATACATATTCTAGTCTGTCCAGGAAATGTTGAAGCATATTAGTATTGNCTGTCAGGTATTAGGTTTGGAGATTTGTTATTCTAATCCCACGTTGAGAAAAGGAGTTTTGGGTCAATCTTTAAAGTTTGACAGCGATGTATCTTCAGCCACCACCAATACACTAACTCCAGTGTTGGGGAAAACTTCGAATTTTTTTTTAAATGGCGTAACTAGAAATTTGGTATAGATTTCAGATGAGTACACTGCAGTGAGACAGAAACTAAAGAATTCAATTGGAAGAATAATGTTCAGACTTGTAAGAATATACAAATGACTTTTTTTAATATATATATGTATTTCTCTTACATGAGAAAATGGAAATTGATGCTGATACATATTCTAGTCTGTCCAGGAAATGTTGAAGCATATTAGTATTGATCGGTAAAGGCCCGAACACTCTGTTCTTAGCCCTGCTTTTCCCATCCAACAGTTGCTCTTGGACTCAAGAACCTTTCAAAGATGAATACAAACTCTTAAAATATTTTCCCTTTGCTCTTTTATCAGTAAGCTGCAAGGCAGCAGCTACTTGATAGAATCCATTTTCAGTTTAGTAGGAAATGTAATATACTTCTGCTCTGAAAGAAAATTGGGAAGTAATTACTGTAGAATTAAATCCTATTGCTTCTGTGAAAATAAACACAATACAGGAAGTGTCTGGAGACTTGCAGTGGGATATGTAATCCAACAGTGCTCATTCTTCTTTATAGAACTATCTAATTAGGAGTTAATGAAAAAAATATTGGACTGCTTGCAATTCCATGCACTGATTCTCTGCAAGTGTTGTAGAAAGTTTCTTTTGCTTCTTATGAATCTTTGTATCTTTTTGCTTTGCATTTCAGCTGCAATGATAATGAGATCTTACATTAACATGAATTGTGTATATCTGGATAATAAGCAATTAAATTCAGTACCATCTTAATTCAGTTGCTGGTCTGATTGTCTCTTCTGTGCAGTGAAGACTGTTTCTGCTAGTCTGTGTATAATTTCATCAATATTTCTACAAAAAAAAAAGGAAAAAAAGGTTAACTATGTATGAGTTGAAATAAGGAGGAGGCAAAAGTACTCTCATCTAAGGCCAGACCATTTTTGCCTCATGTGAATCGGTCACACAGCAGAAGGCAGACAAATTTGGAAGCTTCTTTGGGAGATAAAGGAATCTGAGGTTTTTAATTGTGCTGAACAAATACTAGACAAAGGACCCATGTGTGAGCCATGGGCTTTACATTCCAACCTTTTTCAGTTGTTTTTCTATTGACTACTTATCAGCTGGAGTTTCTTGGCACTGAACACAAACTCTAAGATTCCTGGGCAGAGACTGTATTGGTGACAGAGGAGTAAACCATGGCATACTGCTGTGCCCTGTTTTTGCACTGCTGGGCTTTCTGTCTTAAGCCAAATACCCACAGACTCGCCCAAACAATTATAAGGTATAGATACAGTGTTAGATTAAAAGTTGCAAATTTCACTTATTATATGACAAGGAAAAAAGTAGTCATTGAAGCTATAAATCTACTTTAATATACATACCAATGAATTCAGGCTTATGAAAAAAATACTTGCAAGATTCATAAGTATTTGATTTCTTTGAAACACAAATGTCAGTGGTTTTGTTTTTAATGCCTGGTCGTAGAATCAGAGAGAATTTTAATATTGCTAAAATTATGCTAAAATGCCACTGGAACTTCAGGCAAAACAGATCTAACTTAGGCTAGTAAATCTATTTCATTTCAAAGGAACAGAGCAATAAAACTCTTGAAGCAGGCATTACCTGAAGGTAATTGACTGCATCTATGAGTTAAATGTTCCAAGGAAAAGAGAAGGCTGCTTCTATCTGACAAGGTCAATTATCCGCTCACTGTGTCCTTTGTGGGTGGTACTAGCATTCTGAACACATCAGAAATTGTTAAATAAAACTTTTGAGAGCAGAATAATATTTACTTTTGAATAAAATTCCTCATAGCCATTTTAAAAAACGCAGACATTAAAAACATTTCTGCTGGAGTAATGCACAGAAATAGTATGAATCCTATAGACATGGGCACTTCAGTTCTAAGTAGTAGTTACATACCTGTCATTACTTGTGGTTGGGTGGAATCTTGTGGGATTTTTGCATTTTGTTTGTTTAAAAAACATTGACTAGAAAAAAAAACGTAATTCTGTCATAAATGGAGTAGTTAAAGGCTGGTGTACAGTTTTTGTATTTGGGCATCCTTGTAAAGCCTTATTTCTATCATGGGTGAAATGCTGATGAAGTAGAAACAAATTAAATTTGTGTGGGCCAAATCAGGCAGTGCTGAATCGCACAGGGAATTGGTAAAAGGTCAGACCACTAGTTCAGAAGACAGCAGGCAGTGTTCTTTGTTTTGTTTCAGATGTTCAAATTCAGGTGGTGAGTCCCGCACACTAGAAAAGCTTGACCTGCTCTCTGCGTCTGGTGAGCATGAACTAGATGGGCTCTCTCAGGATGTTCCCTGAGGAACATCCTCAGATGCTACCCGTAGCTGTTTTGGCTTGATGCCCTTCTTATGGACTTCCCAATATTGAAACACAGACCACGACACATCCTTGAGACTTTTTTTTTTCCCCCTGTGGTAGTACTTTAAATAAGTATTACTCCTTTGGTAAGGCTTTGGATTAGATATATAGATTGTACCTTTTCCCTTGCCCGTTCATTTACTTCAAAACTTTCCAGTTGGGAATAAAATCTTTATTATCACATTTTATTTTCATCTGTTTTCCTGCAGCTTTTCTCTCAAGAGCAACAATTACAGTGTCCTGATAACACCAGATTGTTCATCTGTGTCCAATTCAAAATTAACATTCTGCTTTCTTAAAATTGATAGCCAATTCGCTTTTTACTGCAATGTTGTTAGTTCCTTCCAATACATTAATAATGCTGTTTCCCGCCCTGCTTATATTGTTTATACTCTTCCAATGTTTGCATTTGCTTCTGAAATCATGGGATCTTCTTTATTGTTTTACTTTTATTTTTAAGTGATAAATCAGGTTTGTAAGTCTGCCACGCAGTTTAATGTTCTGTGCAATTTTTTTTTTGTTTTGACTCCAGTGTTAACCACAGCTTCACTTCTCTCTTTTTTTTTTTTTTTTTTTTTTTTTTTTTTTTTTTTTTTTTTNGTGTTTTTGTCATGTTTTTAGTGCTGTAGGTTGCTCTCTTTATCATAAGATTCATCTCTTGTTGACTGATATTTGACTGGAAAATTTATGTGGGAGTCTGTCTGAGGTGGAGGGCACTGCTCTATGGCATCTGGAATCTAGAATAATTGAAGAAAATATCTTTAGATCTCATTTAGTTCATTGCTTGGCCAAAGACAGGGACAACTTCGAACTTAGGCTTAGAGCTGTGTCCGGTTGTCTTGGTCTGAACTTCTTTGGGCACCTGGTGCCAGTGCCTGGCCACGTTGGCCACTTCAGCTGCAGTCATACCTGCATCCCCAGGGCATTAGTTTAGGCACTTGTGTGACCACACTGAGAGTCAGGGAACTGATCTGGCCAAAAATCAATCAGTAAGTTACTTCAGCAGGAATAACGACAACATTGGTGTTACCGGCATCCTCTGTTGACTCTTCCTGAAGGGTGGAGGGCTGCAGGAAAGAAGCAACTCCTTTGCAGATGCTAAAGCTGTCCCTTCTTCCTTCTGCCCAGGATGCACACAAAGGTGGGGCAGGGCACTGCTTGAATTTAAGCACGTGAGAAATTTCAGTGATGTAAATTGTGCTTTGGAAGAACAGTGAGCACAAGCAGAAGCTATTCAGTTCTTTTTGCTTCCCAAAACAATCCCCAAAACAAAATTTAAAAATGCAGAAGTACATGTCTCAGCAATGTCTCAACTTTAGGCTCCATGAAAAAACATGGTGGGAAAAACAAGCATTTGCTATAATTTTCTCAGAGGCCACTGAAAGTACATTTCTATTCAAATTCTAAGTCTGGAATTGGTGTGAAAAATATATGTAAAATCCAAACCCTGGTGTTTACTGAACAAACAAAAGCCTCACAAAACCTCCCTGTCCCAGACCCTGCTCAGCTTTTTCATAGCCTAACATTAAGCTCAATGACAGCCAAAGTATTGACTCTGGTTTATTCTTTGTTATAGAAAAACCTTTAATTTATCTCTAGGAGATTTGAACTTGCAATGGAAAGCTGTCACGTTCACTCTGGTTCTACATGCAAACGTGCGAACTGTCACAGCCCATCAGTGCTTTATACTGTTTATAAATAGCCTCAAAATGCTCAAAATGTTTTCTGCTGCACTGCATCAGGTTTTTGAAGCACAGAGCATGATAATAGGACAATCAAACATTATGGCGACCAGTATAAACTGGTTTCCTGGAAAAAGAGGCTTCTGTATTGTCATGGAACGAGTGACTGCTTACATAGATTAATTCAAACCATATTCTGTACACAAATGTCTGGTTCCAAATGACTAGAGCAAAACAGATATTTTAATTTCAGACTTGTGAAATGTTATATTGATGAAAAAACCTCAGGTTTCTATTCTCAGTCATGACTTTAAGAAGATGAAAAACATTAATGCCATTGGACATACAGCTCAAAATTAAGTTAACATTAGTTGCATATTTTTATCAACAGATTTATGACAGCAAACTACTCTTTGAAACCATAGGACACAACATAAGTCTTACAAAGATAGTAAAGAAAGACGCTTCAAATGGCCAGCAGTTTAGACTCAATACATGACTTCAACTCTGCAAAGTGGAAGTTGACAAACTTTGGGACTGAATGTCTTTGGGGTAATAAAAGTTAAAAGCTAGAAGAACGATACATTATCTGCTACAAACTGTGAAAATTACAGATGTCAAACATCTGCAAAAGACATTTGCACCATTGCAGAGCAAGTATTGCAGGAGTGATTGTTATGCCAAGCCAGCTCCTCTTTCAGCTGAGAATGGATTCATCATTCAGCAGGTGCCCTGGCAACATCTGTACTTGTGTGGTGAGATTTCTGGCAGAATTTGAACTGATTATTCTGTGTGCATGTAATGTTTCAAATTATTAATCTAGTTCATTCAATTCTGATAACCCTTCCACTGAAGCTGTGTATTTTTACCCATTACTTATCAGTGATCTTCCATGATAATCAGTGAGTTACTTTGTCAGATAATCACATTTTGTACTGCATACTGGATTATTCAAACTACAAAGATCTTGCATAATATGGTCTGCTTATCACCATCAATTTAAAGAAAAAAACAACGAGCAGGAAACAATAAAATTAAATCAAATTGAAGAAGGAAGCACAATGTAGTTTTATATCACTCGTTGAAAAACTTAGGTCATGTTATTGAGATAAATAACCTGTTAAAATTAAATGTGCTGTATTAGTTCTAGTATTTTAAATATGCTTTACTGAACTAGAGAGTACATTTATCAGCAGTTATCAACCCTCTTGAATCTCTCAAGGTTCTGCTAAACACAGACCTGAGCCAAGCAACATTGCTTTTGTGTTCTGGCATTGAGAGTTAGCAAAAGTACCGCATGTGACTTGTGTCTGAAACTTGAGTGCCAGTTGAACTGTCTAAACAGCAAGCATGCATTTTTAAACACTAAGGAGATGTTAAATAATGAAACCTGTTTTATTTTTGTTGTGTATACCACCTAACGTATAATGAATATCTTTCAGGGATGCTCTCTAGTGAGTCTGCTTAATGGGGAGTGCATTCTGTAAAAAAAGCTTCATCTGAAATGTGTGCTGGCTTGAACTACGTGCAGCTGTGCTGGGCTTCTTGGGATTGCAGATTTTGCTATCTGCGGGGACAACATATCCTTAAAAATACATAATGTATAAAATTTAGATGGTGTTTAAAAATGAACAACACGATGAACAAACACAGCTGTGTTTACATGTGTATTCTTGGTCACGTTCTCTCCCTGTAGGGTTATGTCTGTCTTCACTCCCACAAGAAAAGAGGAGGAAGGAGACAGCTGCAAATAAGTTATTTTATTTGCTTTTTTAAAACGGATTAACAGTTCCACTACTTTTTGTGGGCAGATTAAGATTTTCTGTCTTTGTCAAGCCCAACAAAAAACATGTAGCCTACCCTAGAAAGTTTAGAATAAGTGGAACTGCCCTAAAGGAAGCTAGTGGGTCTAGTGATAGTGAAAGTATTGCATTGAAATGTCTTTAAAACTGCTTGGATAGTTCCTAAATGTATAAGCTAGAGCCAGCACATTAGCAATGAATATGTCTGATGATCTTTTGAGTCTGCGCAGGGACGCTGACCTTGTATTTCATGAAGACATACAGATAAGCCCTATTCTGAAGAGAGAACTATCTCTGTATAACCGTTATCTGGTAAGTGAGAGTTAAGACAAGGAGTAGCAGACTAGACTGGTGATGTTGTAATTCTTACTCAGGAAGTTACGTATAAATGTTGATGACTCTGTTCATTTTCTTTTCCCAATTTGGCTACTTATTCTCCTATTCACTTCTCATAGTGAAATGTTTATTCAACTGTTTCCTTATGCTAGTGTTGTATGAGAGAATGTGAAGAAAATGTCATGTGAAAGGACTGGAGCATCAGAAGTTTTACAGCAGTTAGGAGTTTTTGCAGCCATGACTGAGGCTTAAAAGACCTCACTGATGTGGCTGAAATCAGCTGCTCTGAGGGAAGTGGGGCAGACTCGAATATAAGAAGCTTTCCCAGCTTGGTGTATTCAGGTACCAACTTTGGTACCTGAATACATCAAGCTTTGGTCACAGGTTAAAATGAGTTGACACGCTTGACCTCAGGGGCCATTTGTCTATATGCCAATAACACCTTGTGGTTTGGCACTGTAGTAGTGCCAAAAAGTGGCTGCCTGCCCTGTATGTGCTTCTCTTGCCATTGAATCAGTTCTGAGTAAATCAGTCTCATTCATCATCAGAATGAAATATTAAAAAAAAATACAAAAAACCCCACACACGAACAAGAAAAAAAAAGATAAAAAAAAGTGTTGTCCAAGAGGAATTGTCCCCTTTTTGCACTGAGTCATTTAATTATTTAAATGCAGAGGTGATGTTATTTTCTCTTTTTTCTTTTTCTTTTTATTAAGCACATAGCTTGGAACACCTGGCAAGAAGGAACAGTAAAATAGAAAAAGTGTTTTATCTACTCTTTGCATCTTGTCTTATTTTTGTACATTAAATCTCCTCCAAAATACCATGTAAAATTTTGAAGTAGCAATCAGATTCTTCTTGAGAATAGACTTTTATATAGATATAATCCAAAGCCAGGTGGTTTCATAGATTCCTTTGCATACCTAGTACAGATATTTGAAAGGCATAATTTAAAATGTCCTTTTAACCACCTCTACAGCACTTTGTAGATTCTGTACAAATATTATGTAGAT
The DNA here is from genome assembly GCA_013400615.1 of Syrrhaptes paradoxus. Classification (NCBI taxonomy): domain Eukaryota; kingdom Metazoa; phylum Chordata; class Aves; order Pterocliformes; family Pteroclidae; genus Syrrhaptes; species Syrrhaptes paradoxus. The sequence continues at coordinate 12,991 of VZTO01020786.1, forward strand.
TGTTAACTTTGCCAACCAGATGGATTTCAGAAACAAAGTAACGTGACAGAAAATGACAGCAGCTGGTGCTCTGCTGTGGATGGGGTATGTCCTGTCTCCAGTGTTCAGGACAGGAACAGAATCTTACACCTTCTCCAAGTAAGGTGTCTGCATTTGGTCACAATGCAGTTGCCTCAGACCAGAAAACTGCTTTCATTCACTTTACAGAGTGGGATGGATCCTAGATATCTAGCAATGAGACATCAAGGCATGCTGACATGTCTGCAGCATGTTCATGAAATCTACATAATTTAGTACCTCCCTCCCATCCTTCATTATTTTTCTGTTACTGGCTCCAGATTCCCTCTCAGAGGTGCCTGTTTCCTCCCTGCCTGTGAAGCAGCCGTTACCTCCCTGCTTAGGAGGGCCAGAAAGCTGCAAATGCATCCAGGAGTGAAGATAAGGTGCCAAGGACATCTCCTGAGCATTGGTCAGCCGAGGAAGAGACGAGGCAATTACAAGTGCAATAGAGCAGAACACCTATAGTGATGTTCCTACATAACAAATTTTCATCATCCTGAATCCTCCCACAGCCTAAGCCCTTGTATTTGTCTCCTAGATTGCAAGTGTAACAGCCTTTTTTTCCAGATTATCCAGCTTTTCATCACTGCCTGCAATTTCAAGCAAACCTGTTTTTCTTCAGTGTGTCCATGCTGTTGCATTGCACAGAATAACATATCACATAGCCCAGAGTCCAGCTGCTGTACTTTTAACGAGGGTTCATTTGGTCGTTTTTTTGGTTTTTTTTTTTTCATTTATCTTGAGTGAATGAAAATAGGAGAATGGAGGCAGGGGATGTGGGACACACCAGTTCACAAAAGATGAAGCTCATGGGCGCTTTCTAATTTGCTCTTACTACTACCAGGGAATCATTGCTGGGGAATAATTTCTAAAACTACTGTTATTTCTTTCCTAGATGTTACTTGCCATACGGGTAATCCTGTATGACTGTGATTCTTTTCTCTTTTTTTACTGTTGTTTTAGATTACAGAGGTGCTGTAAAATTGCCATGTTAAACAAACAGGCCCTAAACTGGCTAACTTTTCTCTCACAAGCAGGTCACAGAAGTTTCAGAAAACAAGACATAAGATTAGTACAAGAACCTCTAATTATATGGGGAACAGAGAGTAGAAAAAAAAAGACCAATTATTTAAATCTTTCTGAAAAGAAGCAGCAAGCTACGGTTCTTCAAAGGGAAAAAAAGACCCATTAATTGGAATTTACAAAGTTTAAAATGTAAACATTTTATGACATAGCCTTTCTGATATTTTTTTATTTGGTTACTTGAAACTGTTCTGGTCAAAGCTCTATTCAAAATAACTTTTTTTATTGGATTCATTGATGACTGCGTCAGGAGTGGTGCATTATTTTGTGAGCCTTAGTGAAGCAGGGTGGGATGCTTTCCTAGGGGTATTTTATTGCTTCGATTACTTAGTGTAACACCAGGTAAGCATAACAGAGGTGCTTCTTGCTGTGGCAGAGCTGCAGCAGGCTGCTTGGAAAGCTTTCAGACATAAAGCTGGAAATATGGACTGAAGTTCTGGGGAAATATGTGCTGGGGTTCCAGGCTATGGCAAGAGGACTTCTTAAAATCAGAAGCACAGAAGAAGGAGCTGGTGTTTGTGTCTTTGTGAACTGTCTGTAGGAGTTTTTAGCAGGTGTCTAAGTGATGGAGGGAGCTGTGTGAATGGAGCGAGGTTTGTCACTTTGGGAGCGGGCAGAAGAGCTGAACATGAGGAGGCTGATAAGCACTTTGTAGCAGACCCCAGGAAGGAGCCTTGGCTTTGCTGTATCTAACTTTCTTTCCTGGAATGAAAGATTGGAAAACATAGGCTGTTATGGACTGCCAGTATTGAAACTGTTGAGCAGCCTGGGCTCACATCTGCAAAGACATGCAAGGTAAAGCTCTCCCCACCCTTGCCTCCTGCTCAACGATAAGAGAGAGAGCCTGCGGCATTTGGGCACTGCGGTGACAGCCAAGCCTGGGCTGCAAGAGTGCTGCGGCTGGGCTGCTGTTGTAAACTCTTCTGTGTTTCATGTAACACCTCTTCAGACAGATTGCCACAGGCCATGAGTAGTTTTGCATAATAGGGGCAGCATGCAGACCAGTGCTTGTCTGTAATTGCATGTTTATATTAAACTTGCTAACTAAAGTGATGCTCAGAAAACTCATCCTAATGTTCTTTTCATATAGCAAAATGACAGTGAGGGAAATCTTTGCAATTTTGTTTTTAGTTTGAAGATTGCAGTCATAGTGCAAAAGATTAACCAATGCCTGTTGGAGCCAAATAACTTTTTTGAATCAGAAAGCAAGGTGAGATTGCTGAAACGTTATTTCCTAACATGTCACATAGGAGACCTTGTGCTTTGTAGTGTTCTAAGACATTGCTGTTGTTAATAATAAATAATAGATATTGATGTAGTAGAAATAAAAGAAATAGTAAAACAATTTTTCCTTCTGGTTATGTTCCCCTTGGGCTAGCAAGTAGACTTCCCACAGCAAGTAAATAGGTAAGATTAATAGGTTATTAAAGATGGAAACAGTTTCTTGATCACTTCTAAAAAGTCATGCAATTAGGATAAAAGTTACAGTAATGACTGAATTTAAAATCCTCATATTAGTAATAGTACCTATTACCACTAGTGTTCCTGACTTGGTCTATGAACATTGCTTCACCTTTTGGGCCTATTTCTCCATTTGAAGGAATGGTGATACTCTAGAAACTACTGAGAGTGTTTAGTGAAACCGTGACTTCTGGAAGCTGTGTCAAACTGTGACACCTCACCAGCTAAGGAAGATATTTGAGGTCCAGATCTTGTATGCTGATGTAGTTCCCATGCTGCTTTCTGTTCCTCATTTCCATTCATTTTGATCAGCATTTCCTGCAATTCTGGTCTTTCCCAACAGCCCCTTCCTCAAGATCACACTAGCAGTAGTATGTCAGTCCATGAAAGACCATGGTTGCAGAATTAACATACGTTGTGCTTCCACCTGTGTGCAGGTAGAAGGTGGTTAAAAATTACCCTCTGAATCTACTGACATGTTCCACAATCAGTCATCTGCCTGAATAAAATTGATAACATAAGTATAATCATTGTCATAGTCTCTATAGGAGATCAAACTGGCTCTGTTTATTGCTCAAGTCTGCAGTGAAAAATTTTGGGGAAAAATAGAATTCTTACATTTATATATTCAGTCTTCCCCAGGCTGCAATTGCTTTTTTCTTCTCAGAATCAACTGCTGAAACCCCCACGTCACCACTGTTGTTAATAAAAATTATTCATCATTTTAGTGGGTAGTGAATAGGCTTTTAATTTTCATTCTGTTTGTTTATAGGAAAGTGCATTCTCAGCCCTGCTATTTGCAGTTAAAGTTGTAATGTTGCTCAAATCTCAAACACTTTAGGTATGCCCTTTTGTCCCAGAGTAGTTTTCCAAAGTTTGATGTGGGAGCTTTTACAGACTTACAGACAGGGAGAACTTTTTTTTCCTGGGTATTTTTTTTCTGTGGAAGAACCCCTTATCCATTCCCACTCAGCTTTATTTGAATAGAAGCTTGAATGGCATATAAGAGGATGCTTATCCCAAGGCTTTCCTGGACATTTCAGAGACGAAAGGAAAAATCCTTGGAAGCTCTTTATTTCTTTCTTCCTCTACCTTGATATAAACAGGACAGAATTATTTTGTTGCAAAGTGAGCCACCGGGTAAGAAACAAAATAGAATCATAGAATG
>VZTO01020787.1:0-22110 GCA_013400615.1 Syrrhaptes paradoxus
AAAAAAAAAAAAGAACAAAAGCAGGAGAAGGGAAAAAGTCTTTCAGCAAGGCACAGAAAAAATGTCAAAAAGAAAAGATTATTTATATGAAAAGTTACAGAAGGATATGTTATCAGCCAATTGCACCCAATCCCACAGTAAAAGTGACTTCCCCTTCCACAAATGTGGAGGTGTTCAAAAGACGTGCAGATGTGGCACTTGGGGACATGGTTTAGTGGTGGACTTGGTAGTGCTAAGTTAATGGTTGGACTCAATGATCTTAAAGGCCTTTTCCAACCTAAATGATTCTAAGATTCTATAAGCTGACTTTTGCAGTCACCTGTCTTCTAAAGCTAGATCCCTCCAAGAGTTATCACCACAGAGACTTTAAGAGGCAGAAACAAGTAACCAGGGGTGCTGAACCCTTACAGAGAAAGGGAGGGTTGCTGTAAAAGAAAAAACTTTCTGACTTGGTAATGACTACGATAATATAGGAACTTAATTCTAATGTTATTTCCAATGGTTTTTCCCTTCTTTTTTACTCATATTTCTCCCTACTTTTACTCTGCTTTAAAGCCAGATCTTAAAATGGTCTGCCAGGAGCCAAAGCCCTATTTATAGAAGGCCTGGAAAGAGGATAACAGAACAGATGACCATGTTGAAACAAGCATAAAGAGAATGAGAATGAAGTGAAGTGTTTTTCAAAATGGCAAGACAGACAAACATTGATGACCTTCATGCAAACTGTCTCCAAAGTTAGTGCAGTTACACCAGAATGTTTATTTTTAATTTTGTTCTCTAATAAAGCAGCAGCATTTTCCATCCTCAAAAACTAATCTCTATTTACTCAGCTGTATTATTGCTATTAATCATTTACAGACCATCATAAATGTGTACAGTGTTTTACAGCTCGAGACATATTCTATACCTAAAAGAGTTCAGGTACAGAAGACAAATTATATACCGGTAAAGCCCCACTTCACTTAACTGAGAATTAGGAGATACTACAACAGAAAGAGCAAGACAGGAAATATTGCAACAATAAGAAAGATGTATTTCCAATGAAGGATTTCCAAGAAGGGCTTAAAGAAAAGGATGTTTTCCAAGAAAACAAGGCTTTATTTGAAAATAATTCCTCATCTAGCTCTGTAGCTAACCAAAGAAGTTTGGTCAGGTCAAACCAAACTGCAGAAAATTTGAAGTCCAACAAAACTATTTTGTTGAATTAACCTGAAGAAAAAAAATCTTGTTAATCTTATGAAGTATTTTGTTCTCCAACTTTGTCTCAGAAATCCCTATGTATATTGCTCTGACAGTCTCAGTGACATAGTTTGAAGAATAACTGTCTCAAAGTTAAGATTTTTTTCATTTCACCATGAAAAGCTGTCACAACCAAAATGCTGCTCTGTCTAGTAATTTCTTGAAATCTCTTGTCTGTTTATTTCTTTCCTTGTATTGTCTCAGTTTCTTCATAATTTTAGAATTACTTAATTTTTCCACAATATCATTCTAATTCTATTATTTGAAAAAAAAGATAAATCAGATAATAACGATTTTTTTCATTCATCTTGGGGTTTAAGGGAGGTGTGAAACAGACTCAGAGGTAAAGGGCAAAGAGCAGACTAGTTTGAAAATTATGTGATACAAACAGAATTTAGGACAAGAATTACAGGGTACTGGTTTCTATTAAAAATCAAGAAGTAAGACAAGCTTCTGATACCTTCAAGATCTGAGCTGTAGTATAACCCACATATCTAGAAAAGTTGGAGGCAAAAATAATTTTGCTGAGTTGTTACCCATATCTTTCATGTATGTTAAAAATTCTCTCCACGGCTGAAGTACAGGAAGTCATCACACCTTCCAAAAGAATATAGAACATTATTTTCTCAGCCACTTCCTTTTCCCCACAATGCAAGTCACCTGTTCTACTGCAAACTTAAAAACCACTTATCTCCTGAAACTTCCCCAAACTCCACAAAATTTGAACGTAGAAACTCACAAACTCCCTACTCTAGAAAAATCAACACAAAGCAGAGACCAAGAGCCAATATGTAACTCTGAATGAATGAAAACAGAGACATAAACATAAGATTTTATAGATACATACAGAAACCAATTCCCCAGGAATCCATCAGCCAGTAAAGGAAGATCTGTAGTAAAACACACTTGACCAGGGATTGTTTCCTTCACCTTGTGATTTTTGCGACAAAGTGTTCAAAGCTTGTGAAAAAAGAGCTTCTTTTAAAGCATAATTCAAGTTCATTTTTTAAGGATATTCCACTGATGGAAGCATGGATCTTTTATGAAAAACAGTTGAATATTATAGGTATAGACACAAGATAATTAGTTGTGTTTTCTTTGGGAAACCCACTAAGTACACTTCCTGAACTCTGAGTGCTGGAATTTCCACTCAGGTGTTTCAAAAGCAGTATTTCTTACTAGTCTTATTTTAGACTAGCTTCATTAAAGCACACATACTCATAAACATGCTCAGTTTCACAATCAGGAAACAATAGGTGTAAAGTGATTAAGAGTTAAGGTAATTACACCATCATAAGAGAACACAAGAATACTTTTAGCTGTCTCTACTCCATGTTATTGCTAAGAGCTAAGAAGACCCAAGACTTACAGTAACACTTTTCCTTCCTCTACAGTTTTGTGGATAATACTGTCTTAAAAAAGAAAACATTCTTTGCCTATTCAGCTAATGAAGACATCAGTAAAGTATAAACTTATGCCTGGGAAAACAAAAAAGCTAAAATAGTTTTTCTGAGGTTTTTTATATATACATGTAAATACTAACATCAAGATGGCAGCTGAGATGACATATTCTTGGGATAAGTCATATCATGCATTGACAGAATGTTGAGGAAAAATGGACCTGTATTAGTAAGCCTCAAGAGACAGACTAGAATATATCCAAGTAATCCTTCCATAAAAATACTTGAGACTGAAGTGCTTTGTCATGTTTTTCTCTTTTGATTTTGTAATGCATGTATTCATGAAAATAAAATTTCTCTCTGTTGAAAAAAACGTCTTCCATTACTGCTTTTTCAAAGGAAAATAAAGTATTTCTCCTGCCTGTAATCTTAATGTAATCAGTTTTCTGGGTATTCCTTTTTGGCACCAATTAACTCTTATTTTTAATGTTGAAGACATCCATGCTCACTCTCAAAATATCATTTTACACATTATCTTGTGCAGTTGTGCTTTGGAGCAAAAACATCATATAGGCATTACTAACTAATTTATCACTTTTTCTGGTCAAAATGAAACAATAGCTTGATTTTTTTTTGGCCTGTTCTTTTGTTCATTTAGACAGATATTTCAACTTCAAAAAAATATAATAAGACTTTAAAATCCAAGTGCCCAAAACGTGTCAATGGAAACTTCACCTATTTATCTTTCAATTACACAGAATTGAAAGATATATTCCTTGCATAAGTATCTTCTCTTTTTTGGTTCACAAGAATGTGACACCTTCCAAACATTTTGAAACTCATGTATGATTAGCGATACTCTATGAAGTATCCAACTATTTCTTTACTAAGAAAGAGGGTTTTTAAGCTTACCTATTGTAGTGGTGCAACACCCCTCCTCCTGAGTCGCTTTGTGCTTGATGCAATTCCTCCCTCCTGGGCTTCATATCAGTATAAGATGGGTCAGGAAGTGCTGCTAAGATTTAACTCTTGATCTACCTCACACCATTAGTAAATCTTAAATTGCTACTAAATCATTACCATGTGAAATATTTCACCCATAACATCTATGCTTTTTTTCTGTATTTACATTCTTCGGGCTTCTTCAGCTTTCGGTATCTGCATATAAACTGAATGTTGAGTGACCACCAATTGTATTCATCAGGAAAAGAAAAAAATCTGCACACCATGAGAACGTGGAGACTGGTCTTGACAGATTCACTAACCTTCTACAGAAGGAAAAAAGAAGTAGAAATCTATCAATATATTAAAACAAGCTCCCCTTTTAAAAATTATAAATATGAGCCAAATTCTGTTTGGAATATCCTTCAATATGTAAAATGTGACTTCTCACCTTTAGCTCTGAAATCCCAATTTGGCAAATCTAACCAAAAATGTGAGAAAAAGACAAGTTTGAGTAAAACTCAATGGAACCATGTTCCATGAATGCTTTGTTAATTTGTGCCACTAGATTTTGTTCTATCTTCAAGATTAAAGACTTTTTCAATATTTTTAATGTAGATCTGTTGCTTGTACTTAGTGGAAATTGCTAGTAAGTCAATTTTAGTTGACTACAGATGTAAATTTTTTTTTTTTTTGGTTCAACTACTGAACAGAAAAAAAATTATTTAGAACCAGGAAACTCTACAGTCTTCCTAGATTAAATAAATTTTAACCTCAGATTGAATGAATGATGGTTAGTACCTACTGTACAACTGAAAATAAGGCAAGAAGAAAGGCAAAGAAAAAAAATGAACTTCTGAGTTGTATTCAGAGAGAGTTCCTTAAAAACCTGGCTGAGTTTGGCTCTGACCTTCACTAGAAAGGAAAGCTTTAGAATAATAGTCCCAAAGGCAGTTTTGAGATAGCTTAAGCCAAAATGTTATCTCATGTTTCTGTCCCTCCACCAGCCACAGAAAAAGCATTGCTCAGCTTTCTAATTAACTATGGCTCTCTTGATGACTTATTGTAACCCCCACATCAACACTATTCTTCCTGAGAAAGACTGACGCTGTCAAACTTATGATATTGGAAAGGTAAGCAGAGCACCAGAGGAAAGGGGGTAGATACTAACAATTTTACCTAAAACAACTGTACCTGTATCATTAGTGAGGTTTTCTATACTAATTTGAACTATGTTGGCGTTATTGTACCTAGACTTGTGGCAATGGCTGTATTATGATAAGCCTGCTAAAATTTTACTTGGACTAAGAGTAAATTATTGACTTCATTTGTAAGGTGTAGGGCTTCTTTGCTCATATCAGGATTCTGGGAGTAATATGATACAATTTCAATTTGTAAAAATTGAAATAATCTGTTCATGTCCCAATGAAACACAAAAAAGTCACATAATTAATCTGATACATTTCATGTGGTAATTGAGGGTTAAATGCCATTATATAGAAGATCGTGGAGTGCCAGATATGTAAAATAATGACTCTACTTGCTGCATACTAGCATTTAGTCATACATAAGGCTGCAAGAGTACTTAAATTTTTGATTAAGATTTTTTTTAATGAGAAATCTTGTTGTAATAGGAAAAAAGTCAAAACCCAAACCCATACATTCTGATTTTATGGTAGCATGGTAGACTGAAAAAGAATAAAATTCTTTTGACAAGTCTTATACAAAACAGACTACAAAACATAGCCACCACCTGGAAAACAGGTAACGCATGGTTCATCTGTGGGAAACTTTCATGAAAGACCAAAATGTGAAACCTTGCTTATAACCTTAATTTGGCATAGCAGGAGTTAATAATTTTGATCAAAATCTTAAGGCCCTCTTCAGATTAACAGCATTCTTATCGTTTTGCATTTTCATCGTTCTCACCATCAAAAACAAGAGTTCACATAGACCATTTTCCAGGCTTATTTCAAGTCTAGCCATGAGAATTATGTGGTTAAGGTTTCCACACCTTATACCTGGAGAAACAGTGAAGTCTGTATTGTTACTTTGACCTTTTCAGTATTCTGTGATTTGGACAACCATCTCTGTTCTTCTTTACAATTGCACGAACCTCAGAGTAACAGCAGAAATCTAAAAAAGGTCAAGGCAGAATAGCAAAGTTCAGTTTGACAGAATAGGGGAGACATTGAAACCTAGACAGAATCTTGTATTGGGTTTGTGTGGCAAGTTTGTGGTATCGGGGGGGCTACTGGGGTGGATTCTGTGAGAAGCTGCGAGAAGCTTCCCCCATGTCTGGCAGAGCCAATGCCAGCCGGCTACAAGATGGACCCGCCGCTGCCCAAGGACGAGCCCATCAGCGACAGTGGTAGTGCCTCTGGGATAACATAGTTAAGAAGGAGGGAAAAAACCCCTGCACAACAACAGACAGAGAGAGTATTGAGAATANGGAGCAGGCTCCTGGCAGTACCTGCGGCCCCATGGAGAGAGGAACCCAGGCTGAAGCAGGTTTGCTGACAGGACTTGTGACCCCGTGGGGACCCACGCTGGAGCAATCTGTGCCTGGAGGACTGAAACCCATGTGAGGGACCCATGCTGGAACAGTTCATGAAGAACTGCAGCCCATGGGAAGGATTAATCTTAGAGAAGTTTGTGGAGGTAGAGAAACTTGAGAGTAAAGTTGAGCCCAGGAAGAAGGGAAGGGTGGGAGGAAGGTGTTTAAGATTTGTTTTTATTTCTTGGTATCAAATTCAATTAATTTCCCTGAGCCAAGTCTGTTTTGCCTGTGATGATAATTGGTGAATAATCGCTCTCTGTCTTCATCTCGACCCATGAGCCTTTCATTATATTTTCTCTCCCCTGTCTGTCTGAGGAGGAGGAGTGATAGAGCGGCTTTGGTGGGCACCTGGCACCCAGCCCGGGTCAACACACCACAAATCTCTTCCATAAAAACATGAAAAGAAACTGACAACTACAAGTAGCATCACAGTACATCCCCTGGAGTGTAAAACAACTTTTGGTTGGAAACAAAAAATCAAACTTCACTTAGTGATTTACATTTCCACTGAGATTCTGCAGTGCTGATCCAGATAGTGGAATTGCACCTGTGGGTTGCACTTTTGCAAACTGTCCCTCACCCTGTCAAGGCTTCCTGCATAATAAATAGGGAGAGTAAAATTATTAAAAAATAATAAAGAAAAAAAGAGAAACATATAGTGTAATAAAATGACTTTCAAGTTTGATTTCCTTTATGCTATGACCTAAGTATAGACTTTGAGGATTTCTTTTTTTTCTTAGATCATCAAAAAAGTCCAAAAAAACACAAATTCACTTACATGAACTGAGATGGAGTTGGGGACGACAAAACATAAAGACATCCAATAGATATTGACAAGGCAGAATCTGTACATTTAAGTGGGACCACACATGAGAAGCTTCAATTGTGTTAACAGCTGAAATGCTAACTAGAACAAAAAGTGATGGGTCAGCTTTCAGAAACTGATAATTGAAACAACCTGCTTGTCAAGGTAATATGTCACATCCTGCTTATTGTGATGAGATGTTTGAAACCCTATACAATTACACAGTCCACATAAATTTTATCTCTACAGGAATAAAATGAGGTGTAAAAACACTGATCTATATAAAGAATAAACTAATTGCACAGGCTTCTGATCTGTTAACAGAGGATGCAGCTAATAACATCAGTAATTTTTATACTAAAAATGACATAAAAATAAATATGGTCCATCACTAACTGATCAACAGTCATATTACATGAGGCTTTGAAGGCAGATTATTTTGTTTAAATAATTAACAATGATTCAGACAACATAATTTATTGTAGCTTGGGTTGTTAAGTCAACATGTATTTGATGTAGAAGTGGTATACACACCCATGTAGAGATTCTGTCACAAGAACCGACTGTGTAAGTCCCATTTCCTCTAAAGCTGAGTTACCTTTCTAGTAGGCGAGTTTCTTCACATTAGTGTTTCTCACACCTCTTAAAGACATCCTTATTAGAAATTGATACTTATGAGCTCTTGTTTGTTTATCATTTATGGTACATCTATTATATGTTTTGCTTTGTTAAAATTTTAAGGTTGACCAACAGAGAGAAGAGTTATCTGTCTTGGATCATTCATACCCCTCTGCAGAGAAAGGACAACAATTTCTGGATGAGGCAATAAGCAAGCACATCTGGGAGAAGTTTCTGGAAAGCAGTGAACAGCAAAACAGGAAGAGAAAGAACAGCTACCACTGCAACATGAGAGTAGAGTAGGAACAAGAAGCAGAGACAAAGACAGAGCTATGAGGCTGAGAGATGAGGAAGACCAGGTTTTTAAAAACCCTGCAGGGGGGGAAATAATTGAACGTTTATTTAATTTTTTTCCAGTTTTTTCTCCATAATTTAGGCATTAAAAACGAGAAACTTCTGTTCAGCAGATGTTTCAGTCCTTGAAGATCCTTGAAGAAAATAAAATCAACGTTTCACATTATTGCAAACTAATTATGTGTAAAATTAGAACACAGTTAGGCTTAAGATTTAACTAAGTAATAACTAACTAATCTAGAAGACAACTGAGGCATTTAATGATCTTCAAACTAAAAATACCTCTTCTATGACTTGGAAGAGACACCATATTGAGCTGTTGTCCTCTTGGAGACAGCTAGTCATGTCCAGCTATCTTAATGGTAGCATATACCCTCAAAAACTCCAGCATCAGCATTTCTGTCAGCTTTGCAGAAACCGGCCCTTTCACAGAGTTTCTGTGCGTGGTCCCTTCAGAGACTAATTCATCCTATTAGGTTCTTCAGGAAGTAATGTGTTAATTAAAACATTTAGCTTTCATGTAGAGGGATTTGCATGTTTATAATTCCTCTTTATTGACCACAAAGAGGATCATCTTCTAAGAGCATCTGTCATGCCGTGCACTGAAAGACTATAGAGATATTAAGCAGGATGAGAGCAATCAAGTGTAAAGAGGCATGTTAAGCCTAGGTTTAGCCAGTTAAGTTTTAGATATTTGAAGGTTTTTCTTTCATACACAAAAGCCTTCATTTATTACATAAAAAAATCCAACAGTGATTTATCAGTTAGCAAAAATTTTACCTTTGATAGGTCAATTCACAAATATGTTACAGTTCTGTCTCTGGAATTCTGTGTCCAAGTCTAGGTTCCCCAGTACAATAAATAAATGAATGTACTAGAGAGAGTGCAATGAAGGACCACAAAGATGGTTAAAGGACTCTAACATCTCTCCTATGAGGAAAGGTTGAAGGAGCTGGGACTGTTCAGCCTAGAAAAGAAAAAGCTCGAGGGGATATAATCAGTATGCACAAATACCTGAAAGGAAGGTGCAAAGAGGACAGAGACAATCTCCTTTCAGTGGTTCCCAGTGACAGGACAAGAGGCAATGGGAAAAAACACAGGGGGTTCCTTTGGAACACTGGGAAGCGACTTTTTTTNNNTTTTTTTTTTTTTTTTTTTTAATAACTGTGAGATTAATAACTGGCACAGGTTACCCAGAGAGGTGGTGGGGTGTCCCTCCTTGGAGATATTAAAAAGCCATCTGGACATAGTCCTGGAAAGCCTAGGTGACTCTGATTGAGCAGGGGGTTTTGACCAGATAACCTTCAGAGGTCCCTGCCAAACTTAACCGTTCGACATTCTGTGAGATGCTTGATGTGAGAAGCACTGAAGATCTGACCTAAATCTTCTGCTGTGAGCAGTCTTGTTGCTCTTTTTCAGTGTAATCATCTTTTTCTGATTAATCAAAAGGTATCAAGGCACTCAAGAGAAAACCAGAAAATAAAGGGGCAATAACTGTTTCTTTGCACTCCTAGGTAGAGAAGCTGAGGTCTTTAAGAACACTAATTTGTTCCCAAAAGCCACCCACTAAAAGCAAGCTCTTTTAAAAAGATTCCTTAGAATACTTTTGTAGTTCCAATTTTCAACTGCTTTCTTCACTTACCCATAAACCTGCGTTTTAACAAAAGCATGCAAGTCTTTTGCCATACCGTGACATCTTGATGGAACTGCATTAAGGACTCATGCTGTTAGTGTTTGCAATTAAATATTTATTCTGGCTTAATAGTTCTTATAGCAGAATAACTGTTATGATAGCAGAATGATCTGATAGTCATAAAGAGTTTAAAACAAAAATCTGTCACACTAGATCTGTATCAAGAAACTAACAAGAAGCAGATTTAGGTCAGAGATTTACAAGAGACTTTACAATGTTGAATCTCCAGGTAACACGGCACTTATTAGTGCTTGGATAAATGTAGCATCTTCTAGAACAAACCACAGAGTTTCCACGTAGTTGAAAATATTTTTTTATAAGAAAAGAAAAAAATGCTAAAATTGCTGAAAGAATATTCCAACCAAGATTTGTTAAAAAAGTCAGACTAAGAATTCTGATTATTATGCTGCTTATGCTTCAATTTTTCTATGCAGCAAAATCCTGTTGGAAGATACCACTGTCAAAGGTCTTCTGCCTCAGGCGAAGCAGCATTTTATTGTGAGGTCCCTAGACACTGAAGAAGATATTCTACTCAAAGAATGGGACACACAGAAGTGGTGACCCAGAGTGTTTACTCACTGTGTTTTTCTCCCTCTCCCTTCAAACTAAAACAAACAAACTGATTTTTTTTCATTTGAAAATAGAAATGAAGTCTTAATAAAATTGTCCTGTGATAGGAAACTCACTCTATACGCATATATATATATATATATAATACTACCTTTTCAAACTGTCTAGGATCTACTATCTTCCTCTTTCTTTCTGCCTCTCTTACTGACATTCAGGTCATTGTATATATACAATGTATATATAGATTATATAGAGAGAATATGTATATACGTATGCCTGTGTGTACATACACACATAGTATATATAAAACTGCATAACTACACTACTGTAGAGAGAGAAAATGCTGCTTCCTTGTTTATATCACAAACAGGATTAAATAGTTTAAGAAAAACAAGAAAATTGTCTGCCAGGGATAAACAACTTCAACAAAACTTGAAAAGTTACACAGGGATCCCCAAGCTTGACAGAGGAGATATACAGCTAAGTAAAATTTATTCTTAAGCCAGACATACTCTGAGACCCTGAGAGAATACTAATTCCTGTGTGGGTTTCTAACCAGCAGACAAATTATGTTACAAACTGTAAGCTGATTAAGCTAACAGTCTCTGGGACTGATAGAAAAACTCCAAAGTGATCGCCCTAGTCAGGAATCAACCCCAGTTGCAGTTGATTGAATGTTCAAGAATTACTATTGTAAGAAGCAATTCATTTTAATAATTTCCAACATGGCAATTACTATCCTACCTGAGTTCCAGAACACCGCTGACTCATTGGGCATCTCTTAGCCATGCCAATAGCCACCAATGTGGGACTCAGGATAAGGAAGTTTAACGTACTTTGTGCTGCCACCCTGGGTTTGCTCACATGTGCTTTACACGTACAGTTTACCAGCATCAAAAGAATCAGAAAGCGCCAAGGATATCACTAGCTTCTTTAGTAGCTGTGGTTTCAGAGTGACTCAAATAGTTTTCCCTTGGAATAAAGCATTTAGCATTATAATGTTCCTGTTAGTAATATCTGATCTATTATCTTTATTTCTTATGATTGCTAGGCTTAAGTCATTAGGACTTTTCCTCTTATACGTTCATTTAACTATTTAATTTAGAAACTTATTTTTCAACCTCTTTAATCTTTTAGATATTCTACAGAGTGATGTTTAAAAAAAGACATTTTGTTCAGCTTTAACAGCACTGATCAAAACCATAAAGCCAAATTTTAAATATGCATTTTATTATTGATATTTCAAACCCTCAGTTATTCCAGGAATACTTTTGCTGTTATACTTCTGTCTTGGGTCAGGGCCACCACCACCTGGTCACTCCCTTCCCTGCCCGCCCTTCCCCCTCCCCGTAAGATGGGGGAAAGGATAAAAA
The DNA here is from genome assembly GCA_013400615.1 of Syrrhaptes paradoxus. Classification (NCBI taxonomy): domain Eukaryota; kingdom Metazoa; phylum Chordata; class Aves; order Pterocliformes; family Pteroclidae; genus Syrrhaptes; species Syrrhaptes paradoxus. The sequence goes on from VZTO01020787.1 coordinate 11,555, forward strand.
AACGGTGGAACCTCATGAGTTGAGGTAATGACAGATTTTAATAATACAACACAAGAAAAAGGAGAATATAATAATAAGACAAGATATAGAATACAATGAAAACACTGATACAATGGAAACCTCCTCATCACCAAGAGCTTCACAAAGACCCCCACCCCTCTCCAGGCTAGCTTCCCCTTATATCCTGGGCATGGCGACAGCACGGCATCGAATATCCCTTTGGCCATGCCCACCTCCCAGCTTCTGGGAAAAAAATCCCAGCTGAACCCAGGACAACTTCAAAGGTTTGAAAGAAATTACAGGAGGTTTGACCATTTCTCAAGAACTCAGAACAGAAAAACCATTTAACATCACACAAAGTATTGTTTAAGAAGCCTAGTTTTATATACTTCCTTCAACACTAAATGACTGTACTTCAGGGTTTATCTCTTATTAGTACTTAGGAACATTCTGAAATCTTCAGAGCACAGGAGTTCTCTACTTACACATAGGAAGTCTCAGTAATTCAGGGAACATACGAGGCTTGACTTTTCGCATACTAAACAATTGAGTTTCTCATGTTATCTTTTTAAAACCCAAATTTTGTCAACGCAAAGTATTTATCTATGTGTCAAAGACTTCTGAATATGCAGGAACAAAACACATGCAATCTGTTCTCCTTCAGGAGTCTACATCTACATCTACATGGAATATATGAAGCATCTGATGGACAAACCAGCATACACAAAACAGTGGTTTTCTCTCTCTTAAAATTATTTTTTTCTTATGCCTGTTTTCATCCTGCATTTTCATCATCTTTCTTTCAGAAAAACAGCAGATACTCAAAATGTTGTTAATTGGCTTTAGTCATGGGAAGAGCTTTATATTACCTTGGAGCTGACCTTGCAAAGTCTCCAAATGAACTACTTTTCAAAAACAGTACGGATTTGAAGACAATTTTCAGATTAATTTGTACCACCAACTGGTTTAGCCAGTTACCATTCATCAGTGTAGGTAAAGTAATCAACAAATATATTTCTAAAATACTGGAAGATGAGCTCTTGTCATAAAGGAAATCAGAGCGGACTACTCTCCATTAAGCAAACTAATGAATGGAAGGCTTCACCTTGCCCCCTCCTTCCCCAGGCCATGTATTCTTTTTGTTTCGCCAAACTAAAATAAATATAATATCAGAACAAAAAAAGATGAAAAATTAATGGCATATGTATATCATTTTGAAAAATCAGATCAGGGAAAAAAAAATTCAAATCCTTAGCCCTTCACAAGATACTACAGACGCTTAAAGTGAAAATAAGTGAGTGGGTAATAAAATAATGCTGCCACTTCACTTTAGTGGGATCATTATACTTTTTTTCCACCAAACAGTAGTTCATTTTGAAGAATTAATTAGATCTGCATAGTACTTTTCACAGCAAGTGTATAAAATTCTGCTTCATGTACTTAGTGAACAAATTCTAAAATTAAAAAGATTCAAAGGGCTTTTCAAGTGCTTTACAGTCTCCACCGTTTTTTTCTTTGTTTTTAATTAGTTACACACATGCAGTAGTAGCTGTGACACCAATTTAAGCTCAGTGGCCTTCATACTTCCAAGTAACCTATCCATGCCAGAGCCTTCAGCCTACGTAACCCCAGGTACTTTAATGGAGGTTCAGCAAGAGGCATCTCAGTAAGAACCATGGACATTTCAATGCTGGGTGAAATACTTTTGGCTTTTAGCACAGCAGCTATTTGAAAGTGGGAGTAATGTTTCTTCACTCACAATGTATGGGAGGACAAGTTGCAAAGTCTGTAGCTGGAAAACACTGCCAGGGGACTCCCAGTTGCCAGATTTCAACTAGAATACTGTTTTTATTGCAACTATCTGCCAGCAGATGTGACTGACTCTTACACAAAATAAGGTTTTCTACAGTATATCTTCAAAGGCTGCAAGGAAACAAAAAATATAGTTTGTCCTAAACTGTTATAACTGAAGCCTGAAACAATAAAATGAATACTTTTAAAGAGAAAGTTTCTCAAATTTTAGTGTAACGAGTTCATAGTACTGTTGTAGTTTATAGCTACAAATTACTTAGCTGTTTTATAAGGACAATTGAGGTTTAAAGCATTATGAATGTAATTTTTCAAAGCTCAGCTGCTTCTTTTTCAATAGTGGGCTGGATATTAGGAAAACAGAGAAGTCACTTCCTCTTATTTGTCTCTAAAATATAGCTGCTTGTGATTCCCAATCATTTGAAGCAACAGGAAAAACACTCAGAAACACATAATGAAAAGCAAAGTCAGCATTAACAGCCACTGCCTTTGCTGGGCAGCTTTGTAGCCACATACTTTTTTTTTTAATGAATCAACCACAGAGGTGTCTGAATCTTAGAAGTGCCACTGCTTTGAATTTTTTATGAAACTGTAGAAGATTACTTTATATGCATATTTATTTCACAAAGTAAGTGAGAGTGCTAGATATGGGAAAGAAAGTCTTTAAGCCTATGAACAGTGAAACTGGAGTAACCAGTTAACAGCCAGCTTTTGTCAGATAGCACTAGTTTCTGAAAACACTAGCTGTAAAAATTTTTACTGAATTGGTTATACTTGAATCTAAGCGTATTTCTCACTATCCACGTTCAGCACATATTAAATCCTTCAGAACAATCACAGATTAACACTAATGTTTTGGGAAGCTTTGAAGAAAACCAATGCAGTGGAGTGCACTGCAGTGGAGCTTTGGTGTTTCTGGATGAAACTCCCACATGTCATCCATGATTTTTCAACTCTTTGGTTAAGGCATCTGTCCTAATTCACATCAGCCATACTTACAAAGAGTTAAAATAAAGAGGTGTTTATTGTGTCATAGGGAAAACTTTTTGCTGTAGACCTGGTGATATTATCTTTCATATCCCTTGCAAGTCTTTCAGAATGTGCAATCACCTGTGTGGCGGGTTAGCCCTTGGCTGGGGGCCAAACCACACATGCCTGCTCACACAGTCCCAGCCCCCACCCAATCGTAGGGGACAGAATTAAAGAGGTAAACGGCAAAGAGGACTCGTGGGTTGAGATAAGGACAATTTAATAACTCAACTACAATAATATTGAAAATAATGCTATATACAAATATAAAATGTGATATACAGTTATACTGCCACCCCCACCTGATGACCAAAGGCTCAGCCTGTTGCCGGCTAATGATCCCCAGAAACTGCACTCATGATTCCCCCAAACGGGGGGGGAGGGGAGGGGTGTGCACCGCTCCTGGAGGCACTCACGGAATGGAGATAACAGTTCAAGTGTCCCAGGCCGAGAGCTGAGTGAAGTGAGGGGGAAGATGACCACCTGGCCGCAGCTAATGATGCCCCTGGAGAGGGAGGATCCCAAAACTCACGGAACGGAGATAACGAGATCCGAGAGCTACCAGCGTCTGGGGGGGGGGGAAAGGCCTTGAGAGAGTGAAGGCAGCCACCTGAAGTGAGATGATCCGGAGCACAAGGGAAGTAAAAGAGAGCGATCTCCCGGAAGGGTCCTCACCTATATACTGGGTATGACGTGCATGGGATGGAATAAACAATTGGTCACTCTGGTTCTCAATCTTAACCTAAGAGCAAATTCCAGGCTAGCAGCTGGACTGTGTCTCCCCACCCCCAGGCCTCCCCCCACTCTGTCTGCGGAGAGGAGAAAGGCTGAAACTATTTATCCTTGAAATACTAGCTGTAATTATAAACATTCTTCTTATCAACTGTTCTGCTGAGCAGGAATCCAAAACATAGCTTCTTGCTAGCTATTTATGAAGAGAAGGAAAAAAAATTAACTCTCTCCCTCTTAACCCAGGACAACCTGTTATTCCTCTTCCCCCTCCAAAATAGTTAAATACGTAAAAGCTGTTATGAGACATGTTAGAGATGGTAAATGATTGATATTTCCTGAGATAATAATTGTCTTGCTAACCTTTTTCCTTATATTTAAATCAATACTTTTTATAAAAACTCTAAGTCTTGATCCAATAGATTAAATTATTGAAGAGAATATTTATTGATTTTTCTGAGTTCCTTCTACAGCTGAACGCTGAGGGAAAAGCTATCTAAGGTGAAAAAGTGATATATCTAAGAAGCTGTTGGACAATTACATCTTTGAAATATATTTGTATATTAATAGGTTTATATCAGCTAGGTGTTTTAGTATGTACAGAAAAATTTTTACCAACTTCAGGAAGTGTTGCTACATTTTTGGACAAGCAACAAAGAAATATTGTCCAATAGTTACACAGAAAAAAATATGTCTGACTTCATACAATAGTTTAAAATGTTGGGGTTTCTTACTCTTTAATTGGAAGTCATGTTACACTTTCTAAAATATTTTACAATGTTGATTTTGAAGTTTCATGTCAGGGTCCTGAGGGCTCTCTTAGCCCTTTCTGTCCCTGCCTAACCTCCTCCAGGTTCTTTCGCCCTGCAACCATTACCCAGGGCCCTATTTCAAAGGACCTTCACTCCCTGCTCCAGAGATGCTGCAGCAGTGCTGGTCCCCATGCCTGTTTCTGGTTTGTTGCTTGGATTTCCTCCCTCATTGTTGGTCCTGGCTTGATCCCACACCATTGCCCAATGCTCCTTGGTCTGTCAACAAGACCCATTGCTGTCCCCCCAAATCTGCTCCCCTGGCTGAGCCCATTGGTGAGGGCATTACCTGTCCATGTCACAGCCACCCTCACCCATGGAGAGCATCCCCACTCTTGCCACTGCTTAACAACTTAGAAATTCATGGAATGATTTTTAATCTATCATAGCCTGGTAAAAACCTAATGAAACTCAGATGCATACAGAAATTTCACTAATTACAGAGTAATGTACATGGAATAGGATTTCTAGTGCATTGGTCAGTGGGAATTCGTGATTTGCACTATCGTAATGATTTATGATTTATTAATTTAATTTATTTATTTCCTTTTGAATGGGCCCTTTAAGTTATTTTTAGCTTGTTTACTCAAACAAGTCCTCATTTGCCAACTAATAAAATATGTTTTAGTTACAAGAGCACTTTAAAGAAGGAAGGTAAGATATTTTAGTTATTTGAAATCTAAAGACTTGTGCAAATCTATTACTCTATTCAATAATTAGCGCTGACCACTTAACCAGTGTCAGTCTACACAGCTTCTGTAATGAAGTCAGAAAACTTGGCCTAACACAAGCTGACACATTCTAGTGGCAACAAAATGTCAGGAAACCTCATTCCCCAAACTGGAAAAAAAAAAGAAACTGTATTTTTGTTAACTGGAATTAAAAATTTTATTTTCTGAATTTAAAAATTATTAATATAGATAATCAGAGTTACCATCTGCAGAATGTCAGAAAAGCCTGGCACAAATTTGTTGTGTCTGCATCTATTTCTATATCTGTATCATTATAAATCTATATACATATTGCAATGGGTCTGGCTGTAATGAATTTATCTGAGAAATTTTAAGGATGTCATAGGAATCATAATTGGAGTTCCAATGTTAAAAAATTCCAGCAGAGTTTCCAGCAGATGACATAACTAAAGAAGAAGTAAAATGAAGATCCTCAGACTTGATTGTAAATTACCTGACAGTGTCACCTCTGAAAGATGTCTTCAAATTATGGGATCCTTCTTTAACAGTTGAATCATTTTCATGTTGTCATTAACAGTGGCTTCAATGAAGAGTATCTAACTACTTGAAGAGTTTCAGTTTTGTCAGTTAAGTTTTGCATAAAGGTACTCAAGGGTTTCAGCACACAAATGGTGTTTGTGAAAGAACTTGAGCTTTCTACAAAACGTCTACAGTGCTTCTAGCCACATCCTCACAGTTCTTCTCCACTTTTAACTACTGCTTGTCCTGAGGTGTTGCAAAGAGCTGTCCGGAATCAAGACAACACTCAATATGAGTTACTTCTTGTTCGCTTTATTCAGGGTTCAGGGGGAATATATAGCATTCCAAGCCTTGTGTGCGTTTGCTTTCTAACACGATTGGTTTGTTACCTGCGTGCACGCAGTGTGCACACAGCAGCAGCCAGTGGTCATCGGTTCTTGCCCTCTTGGCATGCGGTCTATTTGCATACCCCTCTCTTTCCCATCCCTGAGCCTTCCTCCCCCCTCGGCTGTTTACCAGTTCTTTTACTCTTTCCCTTTGCTGTTTTCGAGGAGAGTCACAAGGACTCTCAGGCCTCTTTATCGAAGTTTGGATTGTGCACATACTGATATCCCTGTTCACTGAGCCGTTCTACCACACTGAGGCAACAGTGAAAAAGTAATATATGCAGATGATCCCAGTAGTGCTGTATGGGCATATGTATAAAGTCTTCTTTTGATCATCCCAACTAAATAAGGGTGGAACACAATCTGTTTTGAAGACTCCCAGAGAAGTCACAGTAGTGTTTGAGAGAAACTTGAGGTGAGTTAGTTTGTGTAAGAACTGAAAACAAATCTGCCTAGAAAAGATACATTTGGCATTTGAGTATAATAGTTTACTTTGAATTTACCATATAGTCATCAATAAATTAGAATTAAATATTTGGCAACAAATTAAGATGCATACGATATGATGTCACATACCTTTTTGTTGGATCTCAATGTTGTCATTGACATTGAAAAAACAGGTGTTGTGTATCTAAAAAAAAAGATTATTATAAAATAAAGTGTGGTTTTTGTTTGTTTAATAAATGAAGTTAAGCTGTTAACACTAATTTAAATTAATTTTCTTGGAGCAGGATTTTGTTTTCATATTTTCTTTATGTGTTGTCAGCTTAATATCACATTCTTTGGTGAAAAGAGCAACAACACTAAGTTTGAGCTTTATTAGATTAAATTTGATTTGAAATTGTGTTGCTTCAGTACTACAGTAACTCTTGAATGTATTCAATTAATATTTCATCATTTTTAGAAGTCCTTCCTTTAAAACCATTCCTCAGTTTCTGTCCTCTGAGATGGTGTGCTATAAATACTAAGAGTAATACTAAGAACTGTGCTTCATATCCTGCACTGACACAGATATTTTCTGTATAATGTTCTCTTACTCTTTAGAATAATTTATTTTCTTTTTGAATCAGCACTTGGTGTACTTTGGAAGAATGGGACATTCTCAGAATTACATGGGAAGCTTTAGTCTCAATAAATTTCACTTCACAGAGTGACTGAGTACATCTGGAGTTGATTATATGGAATCCCAGTACCTTAGGAGTCATGAAAGATTAAATATTCACCTGGCTCTTGTCTACTTCCACCACCCTGACATACAAACACCAAAATGTTTAAGTCCTGGCTACCAGAAAGCAATCTTAGTATTATACAGAAGAAAAAGTATTTCTAGGTTCGTACAGGGGAGAAGAATGTACTTGCCTTGTCTTATGCTGTTGCCTTTGGAAAAGCAAATAGAATAAATGGCAAGAGGTCACATACTAGGCAGCACAGAAGGAGAAAAAAAAAAACAAAATCTGTTGTCGAAGTGCTGTTAACATTCAGAAAAATATAGATTGACAACACCTCCAACAGATACACCTGGGACAGCTCTTGCTTGCCATCTGAGAAGCAGCCTTGAATATCCTGTCCACCACCATGCTCTGAGCCCAGAATTACCCTCTGCACAGGAATCACAGGGCCTGCAGAATTGCTGGAACTCCACCAGGTCAGGCTACAGTGCTCACAACCAGGTTGATGTTTTATCCTGAAACAAGGCTGAGACCTTTCTGACACATAACTGCTAGGTGTCTGAGAAACCCATGAATACAGATCAGAAAGAGTGACCATGTGGAATCAGGATCCTAAAGGCAGCACAGCAAGCTGACATGCAGTCTCTCCTACCTCACATTTTATGTAATTCTCTGTTATCAGTTGCATGCAAATATTTGGTAGGAAAATTCCCTCTTTTCTTCCTATCTAGACACACACAATTATCTTTTTCAATTGCTTTTATCATCTTTGTGAGACACTGTCTTGAGTGCAAATCCAATTACTAAGATAAATAAATAAAAGGCAGCTAAAATTCTTTCCAGTGTATTGACAGGAAAAACTTCTATTTCTCTAAGCATTATCTTAGATAATATAAACAGGCATACCAGTATTTATTCTGCATAAAATGCGATCTTTCAATGAATGAGAAACATTCACCCGCACTGGGATATTTTTCTAATATTCCAAAGGATTTTTAGGCAGGTTTTGTAGGGCCCCTGGATCACAGCTGCAGATAGATAGACCTGTAGTCCCAACAGCTTGTAAAATCATTAATTCATGTGCACTGATTTCACTGAAAAATGCAGAACACATTAGCACAAGTATCAAACTCCAGGTCTGAGAGTTACAGAGTCCAGAACTACAGTTACAAATCACACTGATAAGCAAAAAATAACAACAGAGAAAACAAACTCCTAGCTCATGCGCTGGTGAGGGAGCCCGTGTCTTCTGCAGCTGATCAGCTAGAATCCTAAAGCAAAGATTTGTTGCAGTAAAATTATGGAGCAAATAAACCATCAGGAAACAGTAATGAATTTTCCTGTGACCCCTTTGAGACTACAATTCGTTGTCCACCTAGATACTCTTCTCTCAGACTTAGCATTCCACCTTTGGGGTGACTCCTGTTCTGTTACAAAATTCCTTCCCTAATAGGTAAACTGCATCTTGAAATAACCACTTTCCTTTTATTTTTTCATTCAGATGATCTTTTCAGCACTCCACTCACTCATAGGTTGAAAAATTTCATTCTTACTTTCTGTTGAAACCTGTGTTACCAACAAAGGCACTGCTATACTCTGCTAAGTGTGATGTGGACTCGTATTGTGATATAAGTACATTAGTGGATCATTCTGTTGAATCAAAATCCCATGTAATATCAGATAACTTCAAAAAAGTAAATTTGGTATTAAAAATTACAGTCTTCACATGTGGAATATCTAAAAGAAGCCAGACTGAGTATTGGACCCTGACAACCTATTTCTAATCATTTCTACCAGGCTTTTAAAATACATCTTATCACATTTGAATAGTGATTTCTGCTCCCTCCAGTCCCCCTCCTTGTTACTTCCAAATGCACTTAGGGACTCAATAACTTTCTCAGTCATTTTTGTGCTGAAGTAGATAAGATTTTTATTTTTTCTTAAGACTGATGTCTCTTCCCTGATCATCCTAGCAGTCCATTACTATCCTTGTTGCAAGTTAACTTGATTTTGAACATAGATAATCAGAATCACACAGAATATATTAATTGAGATGTTCTCTGTATCTTGTGTACTTATCTATTGCCTTTCTCTACTGCAGATACTTTGCCTGACAGATCTTAACATCACTTTACCCTCTTTTTTCCTATGTTGTTACTTATAATCATCCTATAACTAAAAAAATATACTCAGATCTCTCTCCTTTTCTATCAGCTTCAATTAATGAAGTACTTCTGTATAGTAGAACTCCTCATTATTATTCCATCAGTCCATGACTTTGAAATTTTGTAGTAAGAATTTTCTCTATTTTTCTACTATAAATCAGGGGCTAATTATTTTTGTAGTATTATCACATTCTTCACAGCATCAGCAATACCTCCAAATTATAAGTACATGCCTCCTTCAGGATATTAGTGAGCTCAACTTTATATATTGAAGGAAATTTCATGTTTTATACCCTCACTAAAAAGATTAAACAAAAAATAATGTATCCATTGGAAACTAGCATCTTCCAGGATGCACTTTAGTGTCGAGTTTTGCAAGAGAGAGTGTCTTCAGTTTCAAATCTAGTCACTGTTCAGGCCACTGTACACAATGATAGCTTAAGTCTTAGATGGGCATATCCTAGCCAATAAATACACCTTGCCTTTTGTTATTTTTTATGTTATCTGCATTACTTTCACTTTCCTGAACAATTAGAGGACTGAATTGTCTTCAGTGAGAATTTGTATTTGGAAGCTTTCAAAATTCTGGAAATGATTTTATGTGCATAGTATATGCATATGACATCAATTTTACTATAGTTCTTCAAATCTAATTGCAGAGAAGGTTGGGTCATAGTCTTCTTTTTCTGCAATTGCTAGATACAGGATTTTTATTTTTAAATACTGACCTGAAACAACTATGTTGCAGGACATCCTTCATAATGATTCTGCTAGCTGTTTGGATTTTGCAAGGCCACATAGTTCTTTTAAATCATGTTTTGTCCATCAGCAATCAACAGCTGTCAATCTAAGCAGAACTGCTCTGCTAACAAAGCTCTGAATGTTGAAAGGTTGAAGTATTTCCTAACTGAAATGCTCAGAAGTTGTTAATGATAGTGTCAGTTTGTGGCAGGATTAAGGAGACATCTTTCAGGAAGGGACAACCACGCTTATTTAAACATCACGCCCCCAAATGAGAACTCAGATAAGAAATACAAAAGTTGTTAGTATTTTCTTAAAATACGGGCTTTCATACCTAGAAAAAATGCCCAAAATTTAATGTCTGCTTATATAATTTATAATGCCAGTATTAATATAATGTCTAAGCAGTTGGACATGAAATTCTCACAATACTTGTGTTTTTATTTTAAACCATTTTGAAAAGTAGATTTTAAATCTCATCTTGTAGCATAACATTCATAATGTAGAG
>VZTO01020787.1:35284-52758 GCA_013400615.1 Syrrhaptes paradoxus
ATTTTTAATGTCTAAACTCTTTTTATTTTCTCATGAGGTTGATGATCAAAACCTTACATAGCAACAACATAAAAAAAATCTGTTTGACATATTCTAAAACTTGAGGTAGCTGCTTGTGAAGGATGTGTCAATAACAAGTCTTGCAGTGAACAGAGGGCTTCCGCAAGAACCTGCCTTTACTCAAATGGGTTTCAGGTTCCTGTTCAATCCCAATTTATGTTTAAAACATTTAAGAACTTCAATTGTAGCGTAGTACCATGTTGATTGCATCTCTATTTTTAAAACAATAGAGTTACGGAGGGGAGGAATATAACAGGACAATAATAGTTCAAGAAAGATTATCGCAAGGGCAACACTGATGTCTTTCTGAAAAAGAGAATGTGTGAAGTAATGTGCAGTTGGAATATTTCTATGGTGTGGTTATTGTTGCTGCTGTGACCACTGCCTGTTTTTCCAGCTTTATTTACCTTGGATTACCAGTAAATTAAGAAACAACAAAAGTGAACTTCCTCATTAGATAGAGAAGTAGCTAAATTTTAAACCTTTATTATGAATAAAATAGTATTTCCAGCACTGACAGATGCTATGATGATAGACTCAGCTACAGTAAACTTAAGGTAACAAAAAGGAGTCAAAATGCAAAGGTACAATGTACTATATTTGTTAATCTGCTGTTTAAGAAGATGCAGATAACTGATTAAGCAGTGATTCAGATATAAATGAGCTAATCTGTAACATGTTGGTAGGAAAAATTCTTCCTAGCTAAGCTGTTTTCCATTCCAACGAGATGTTGACAGCTCTGCAGCAGGTGAGAAACAGTCATAGGCACACTATAGTGCAAGCTGAAGGGTACCTGATTGTCACTAGCAAGATCCATATTCAGTGGATTTTGAAGATGCTCTGTAACATTGGGATCAAAGTTGTGAAACTTATGGAGTTTTATGCATAGCAATAATTTTACCTTTTTTCTTTCTCAAGCTTTTGTTTCTTTGAACCTGGAATACGCCCTTTTTAAATTGTATTTGTAAGTCTGAAGATTCAGGCAATCGCAGTCACTTTAACAGAATGGGGTTTTATAGTGTATTCAGAAAACAACAGCTATGGCTGCAATTTTTTTATTATTTTTTGTTTTGGTTTATATGCATTTTCAGTTCTGTGGTATTTTTACTTATCTAAACTTAATATTAAACTGTTTTGTAGTTAATTTTTGTAGCATTCATTCTGAAAAATAGTAATTTTACTTTGTCTTCTTAAGATCTAAATCTTTGTTCAAAAGCAATGGGGAGATGTTGACAGGTTCAAAGTCAGGGTTTTGTGTCTGTGTATCTTTTATTTTCATTAACAACTTTGTAAGTTAATGATCATTCTGTAACTGTTAAGTCCCAGTTAAGGCCAAGACAATTAGTTGCTAATGATTAAAATGAAGTTTCAGCAGAGCTGTATGAAAGACAAAGTATCTCAGAGAGGAAACTTTGACTTTTAGCTTTTACTTAAGTTGATACTTTTACAATAGAAAATTAGTGATGAAGAAATCCCATGCACTGTGCTAAGGAAGCATACACAAGTACAAGGTTGATATCGGGTAAATGCAAGAAAAGTGACAGACCTGAGAAAGGAACCCCTAGTACGGTTGGTTTGTTTTCTTCAAGACAATATTTTCTAACATGAAAAATCAATAAAACTGACAGATAGTAAGAGATGTATGGTACAGAAAGAGAAATAACTTAGCAACCTGAGGCATGATATTTGGTAGGACATGGTACCTGATTTAGAATGACTTCTAAATTAACTTTCACTTTGTTGATACTGAAGACTGAAGAAAAGTGAAGAAACTTGATTAATGGGCTTCTAGAAGGGGTTATAATCTAACATATCAGTGTCCTGTTGAAGCTGATGCATGTGACAGAAATAAAACAACTTTACTCACATCAAACTGGAATCCCTCAAAGAACAGGAATATTTGATTGTTCACGCATGGAATTTACTGGAATCAGAGTTTCTCATATCACTTAAAACAACTCATTATTTCTGTAATAATTTAGGATTGTGAATATAAATGTATTTTGTTTCTTTTAGTGATCAGGAGTTATACAGCATTTTGACTACATAATCTTTTTTCATTATTGGATTCAACCTTTGGGTAGTATGCATGTGTGTTTAAGTGATAACTAAAATTGTTTAATTTCCAAACTTTCTTAAAAAAAAAAAGAAACAAAAAAATGTTGCATCTTCTTGCTGTTCCACCAAGTAATTGTACTGCACTAGGTCCTCAAATAATGAAACAAACTAATAAACCATGAAGTATCAATACTGTTGTGTTCTGGTATAATTTCATTTACAAGGGTTTTTTTGTGGTGTACGTTGTAGAAGGCTATTAAGATGGTACTTAGTCATCCTGGTCAGTTGCACGATCCAGTTAGAGCGTACTTTGATGATAGGTATAACTTGTTGCAAGTGACCTTCAATCCTGAACCACATTTTCTCCTTTCTGTTCTTTATTTTAACCTTATTCCTGTGGGGAAAGAAAAAAAAAAAGTTTAGGATTACTTGTTTTCAAAATGGCATATTAATTTTTAGCTCCTAAACACATAGTATATGATGGCATATGGCTTTCGTATAGTCCTGGTAAGAATTTGACCTTTCACCATTTTAGGACTGAGTCTTTTTCCTAAAGATATTTTGTCAACATGTCTATGTCTTCAAAGAAAGGGAATGCGAGAAAGAAGCTTCTGGTAGCCAAGAAGCTTGTTTCTATGGAAACATTATTTTTTTTCTTTAAAAACCAAATCATCTGAAATAAACACTGTCACTGTGACAGATGTAGATGTTCATGTATCTATTCCTTTGAGACAGGTTTAGCTTTGTTTGGCAACTAATGCTGAAGAAATACAGAGATATCAAGTAATACAGTGTTCTGGATATCATTGGGTAGTGAATAATTGCCATCTTTGATTCCACTCAATCTGGAATGAAGAAGTAATCGTGGCTGCTTGGGAATGTAAAGTCAGGCAGGGTGTGAGTACTGACCCCCCACCCAAGGCTCTTGTTTCTACCCCGACTCACCAAGTTTCAAGACTTAGTTGATATCCTGGCAATAGATACATTTATTTATGGTTTAAAAGCATGACACTATTTATTATAGCTTGAATCTAACCTCTGTGTTAAATGGAGAAAAGCTCTCCATTAAAGTACTGCCCCATGTAACTGGCCATTTTTGTGAGTATAGTGGAATTATTTGGCTTGTGAGCAGTTGGGGGTAAGAAGTAATTCCTAATAATATTAAAGGATTATTTGTGAAATCTTCAGGGTAGCTAGCATGTGTTGTTTGAAGCAGTCTGCAAATCCCCTGTCAAGCTTGTGAATTAACTAGTCCAATGTTTGGTATACATTGCCAGAAATAAATCCCTATTTACCTGTTCTCTATCTTTCTATAAAGACTTCATAACTTCAGTTTATGTCTTATAGAGGTATTTGAGAGATGACTGGCTCTGAAAGGGTGAGTGCTAACAACATCAGTACATGTCTGAAATACCCTGTTTATCCTCTAGGTAGGGGTAAGCAGCCTGCATTCAGGAATGGAAGTACTTTATGCTGTCTTATGGAAGAGCGTGTTAACGGTCTTACTCTGCTCGTAGCTAGAACAAGTTTTAAGAAGAGCCTTGTGAACTTCAATATAGCAAATGTGAAGTGCAGCCCATGGGGTGGAAGAGGTCTTTGCAGTGGTGTAGGCTGAGAACTGAATACCTCTGGAGGAGCTCCACTGGAAAAGACCTTGGTGCCTTGGCAGACACAGGCTGCACACGAGCGAGTGGTGTGCCCTGGCAGCAAAGGTGGTCAAAGGTTCACTGAGCTGTATTAAAAAGAGCACAGCTGGTAGACAGAGGAAGTGATTATTCCCCTTTACTCAGCACTCAGTAGACCCCATCCAGAACATTGTGTCCAGTTTTGGCACTGCATAGCCATTATATTATAAGAATAATATTATGAATGATTATATCATATTATTGATATCAATAAACTGGAAAGAGTTCAGGGGGCTGGGGCAGGGCAGGGCTGGACTGGAGCAGATGTTTGGGGTCTAGAGCACTTGATCTATAAAGAGAGGTTCAGCCTGAGGGAAAGAAGGCTTTCAGGAAGACCAACAGCAGCTGCCACTATCCACAAGGAAGTAATGAAGATCGAGTCAGGCTCTTTACTGCACCAACAACATTGTCAGTTTAAACAAGATCAGCAGTGCCTTCTATATTAAGTTTCTCTTGATGTTAGCTAAACTGCTTTCAGATGTTTTCTACAGCATTTAGACACAGATATCAGTGTTAACTGAGTAACAGGTGCTCAATCGTCTTCTGAGAAATTAAGGAGAAAGGGTGGTAACTAAGGAAACAATACAATATTCTGTTTTTATTTTATTTATTTATTAGTTAATCAAGGATCCAATTAAAGGAAACAGTAGTAGAAGTAGCTTGGTTTAAAATTTATTTCCTAAAGCAATTATGTAGAACCAGGGTAGATGCTGACAGTTCCATGGAAGAAGTTGTATAAGTCAAGTCATGTCAAATACCTGTACTGCAAGATACTCAGCTACAGGTAGCAGGGATCAATATTTAAAAGATAAATAATTCTAGACTAAAGTATCTTCTGTTCTTGATAGTATTCCAATAATGTACTGAAAATGTAAGGTTAATCATACATTTGCTTTCCCTGGAAGGCAGCAAAGTTTATCAGTGCAGTGAGTGGGGTTTTTTTGCCTGAACTGGAAATGGCAAAACAAATAAGGTCGTACAACTACTCTCAGGGTATGTTATGGTAGGATACCAAAGCTAAATCTTGCACAAATATTCACAACAGCTCCTTTTCAGGTAAAGAGTCTGAAGACATTTATTGGTCTGCCTTTTCTTCTTAGTCTTTGGTAAGTTGTCTCATTGGTATCTAGCAAATTCAATAGGTGCTCCCAAAAGAAGCAGTGGTCTCCATTTCCTGTATGACTCTATTCTTTACTAAGCAGAAAAATAAGTTTGTCATCTGATAGTCTTTTGCTTAAAGCTCACTTCACTGGGAGGAGGAATTCATTGTCCACATGTTGCCAAGAACTTATTTTTTCCTCCAAACCTTCTCTAAATGTGATCTGGAGTCCTCATTTAGAGCTTAGAGTTAATACTAGGACTGTAGAAAGATCCTTTTCTATAGTTTGTTACTGGGGCTTGGGAGCTCATTAATGATTCAAGTGGTGGAAGTACTGTGCTGTAAAATGAAGCAAGGTTCATGCATAAGCTGTTTATCAGGGATTTAACTAGATATCTTTCCTGAATATCTTTATTTAGGAATGATGAGTCAGCTTCCAGAGCTAATGAAAGTTATAAATGTGGATATATAGATAATTATAAATGCATTTGTTGATTACAAGTCCAGAGCAATGCTAATTTTCTTGCAAGTAGATTTCAAAGACCAGTAAACAAAACAGGGTTGCAATTCAATTTTAGTATTCAGTACCTCCAAGATAAGCCCACTAGCAACATACAGCATGAATAAGATGCATGATCCTTTTAGTGGCCAAATACAGCCTCGTAAGCCCATCCAAATAAAGAGCTATGACAATTTCAATGAAATAAACATGCAACTCTACTGTGTGAATTCATACTTGAATCAGTGTTATTTACCTGGTTTTAATTTATCATGTAACAAAAAGATCTCATCTTATGGCCTGTGTACAAAATTTTCTTCACCTTCTGTGTTCTTATCAGCTTAGTTTCATACAATCTTTTGTATTAAACAACAATTATACTATATATAGACAATTAGTGGTTTTATTACTCTGTGTTTATTTATCTTGTAGAGTATGCTTGTGTCATTAACTTTCCTGTACTCTAAGAAAATGTATAGTGCTCGTGAACTGCAGAATGCCAATTATGAAGATATGATTCACAGTTTACTCTAATGTACTTATTAACTTGATATATTCTATTTTAGCAAATGTCAGTCCTGAAATGAGACTTTATGTAAGTAACACTGGAAACTCTTGAGTCACGCCAATGAAAACTCATAACACTGAGGCTTTTACAGCCAAATTGAAGTATTGCTTGCCTCCAACTTGCATTAATTCCTATAGTTTAATCAATTTATTGTTGGTACCAAGCAGAACGGACCTATACCAAAAAACAGACCTACACCAACCACAGGAAGGGTGTGAGGGAAGAGAGATTGTCTGAAAGCACTATGGTTTTCTACTTTATATTATACCTCACTCTCTATAGTTAGGAATAAAAGTATTGATTCTGTAATTTAAAAACTTTCCTCTGTTGGCTAAACAGAAAACTAAGTTTGTTCTTGGCTGCTGTGGAATGAGAACTTTTAAATTCTTCAAGTCTTAGGTCTAACCTAACAAAATTCATATTTTTAAAATACTTTTGTATGTTTTGTACATTTTCTAATATAAATGTTATGGTGTATATAATATTTACTATAAAACATCTGTTATGTTATAGCAACAGTTAAAATAATAAATTTTGTACTGCCTTGTAATTTGGTCGGTTGAATCTGTAACTTTGTTTTGCTCTTTGAAAGACTAACCTATCTATCTATTTAATGATAAATCTCATTTAGCTTAAAACCTAAATCTTCTTAGTCCTAGTGGATACAGTCATAACCCTCGCTATCCCAGGCAAGGTATCAGTACTGTGGGGTCTTTCTTTGGAGGACCATGGCACTCCTGGTGATACTCCTCAATCCTGGGGTTTGCTTGGGCCCATTTTTGTATGTTTTCCTGTTGCAGTCTTCCCCCTTCTCCTGCTTCCCAGGCAGAGTTTGGGAGCTGCATGCTGCCATACCACAAACCCATTACCCAGGGGGGCTGTTTGTCCTGCGGAGGCTATGTAGAGATGACAACCCCCTGCCCCCTGTGCACTCCCAGAGCAAAGCTAATGCAAGGAGGGAACAGGCACGTGGCCACCCTTGGCAGAAACAGCGTCTACCAGCTCCCGACAAGTCAGGGCCAGACACATCCTGAGACTCAATGCTGCTAACTCTCTGCTAGTCCTCTGTTTTTTTTATCAGGAATGGTAAAATTATTTTCTGGGCTACACTAGTACTTCAGCTTTAATAATAGAGATCTACCTAGACTTAATTATTTTATCACTGGAAATGTTTTTCAATTTTTATTTACTTTTTTTTTATAACAGAAGTTATGAACACCTTTCTTACTATTTTCTGTCATCTAGAACCAACATTATTAGGAAAGTGATTACTTGTCTCAGCATGAGACATCACACTATTACATGTTTTTACAGAAAATACTAAATCTTGACAGCAGCTTGTAGTACTTCCTTTGGTACTTTCCAAAGAAGGATTAGAAAAGAATTGTCTCTAATGCATCCGTGAGTCTCATAACAACACGTTTTGGAAATAGATTCAGCCAATCAGGAATATCCACTTACTGAATTATATGTCTTTCAGTGTTTAAGCCCAGAAAGTAATTCTGTTTTTCTGTCAGCATGTGCTGATGCTTGCAGACTTCTAGTGTGATTGCTAGGGATATCTTCCACTAGTAGTAAAGACTGGGCATGCTATTCATGGAAACTGAGATTTCTCTTGCTGCAACACAAGGAATGAAGGCAAGTTCAAGAATTCATTTTATCAACCTTTTAAATGTGTGGTTTCACTGGCTCATACCAAAGATCTGTGTAGCCTTATTTTTTGTCCTGTTATGCAACTGAATGCGTAAACAGACTGCAAGGGGACTAGGGACAAGGTCAACACATGCTACATACCTCTCCTTTATGCTTTTCTAGATCCTCAGCTATTTTTTAGGAGTTTTTCTATGCCTGGCGAAGCTTTGTCTATTCAGTCACTCTCTGATTCTTATTTAAAATATTAGTTTAGGTTCTCCTTGAACACTTGGAGAATTCTTCCATTCACTATGTCCCTTGCAAGGAGTTTTGTAAGTCTACTACAGGTTGTGTGAAATTACATTAAATAGCAAACACTTGCTTGCTATTTCAATAAATAGATAAGGTACCTAAAAACAGTCACCAGGGAACAAGCTTAAGACAAACCCTTCCAAGTTTCAAGAATTTCTTGAAGAACTAAAAAGGATATGCTGGTAAGATTTGGACTATAGTCTAAAATATCCAAAGGGGCATTCTTTTGCAGAACATGTTGGCTGTATATAGCATGTTCAACAGGAATAATTTCCCCAAAATGTAGTATGTGAACCACTTCGTTTTTCTTTCCTTCAGTCATCAAACGTCTGCTTTCTTCTGTGTATTGTGTAACAGTGGACACTGACACATCTGCATTTTCATTCAATTTCTTAATTTTCCATAACATTTTCAGTTTACTAATATGAAAATAGGCAGCTTTTGGCTTGCTGCTACTTTACTCTGTGCGTACAACTGCCTCTTTTCTACTCCTATTCAAATATTTAGTGAAAAGTGGCATTGTGCTACTGATTTAATGGTTCACTGATCCTACTATAACATAAATTAGATAATCCTTCAGTTAAATCTGCAGAGTGGGAAGCAATTTAAAACAAAAGCTGCAGGCAGTTGGTACTGTTTTAGCCTTTCTTGCCTAAGAAGTCAGTGAGCCCAGAAGAGCAAGGCCTAGTAGATTCAGTTTTGAAAACTGACACGGAGGTGATAATTATCATAAACCTGTGATTTTTATGGCTTAAATTAGCAGTTAAGCAAGAATTTTTTAATCTTAGTTTAAGAACAAGTTAATAAATACTCGAGAAAAACAATGTTTCCATTTACTTTGGAATATCTGAACATCTACGAATAATCTTGTTTATCTCTTTCAGTACTAGAAATACAGGTAAAAGGGGGTAGGGAGTGTAACAGTGATATTGCTTGTGTAAAACTAACCTATGACAATGCCTTTGTCTAGAATTATAGTGGTGAAGTAGTAGCTCTTAATTACTAATGTAGGTTTTCTTCTTATAAATGAGATAAGTTTGCTTGTCAGATTTTCAAATCAAACTGCTTATTCTAATTGAATCCGTTATTCTGAAATTAATATATCTGGGTAATAACATTCTTCATAACTGTCTTCGGAAGTGTCTCAGTAGGTGTTTCAGACCATGATGAGTTAACCAAATTCATTCCACATAATTGCAGTTAAGAGTTTGTCTTTCTCATCTGGCAATTTAAAAGTTCCAGAACTACTGCATTTTAGTACAGTCCCTTACCTACAAGATCCTGTTTAAAGGATTATTGTCTTCTCTAGATGGTCTTTGGTCATTTCTTAAAATAAACCTTTTTCTTTTGTAACCAAAACTAAAATGCTTTACAAAATTAGTTGTGTACTCTCACAGTGTAGACAGTGTTTGAAATGCCTGTTCTAACCACAAAATCTGCCTTGACTGTTTTCCAAGGGGTCATAGTCAACCTGGACAGTTAAAACCAATTAGGAAAAAAAAGATACCTCTATGGTTACACCAAATGAAAATATAAACTTATCTGTAGGATAGCTTTTGATCAGTGAATATTTTTGTTTAAAATTCGTTCGCATTCACCTGTTGCAGTTGTTTTGTGTGAAAACTCTGCTGGAAATCACAAGTTAGTGATTCTTTCAGCTCTTGGAAAGTAGAACAAAGGACATTTTACTTCTAATTATTTATCCAATTTCATGTACTTGAATTGTGAAAGACTGCATGACATGCTTGTCTCCAGGTATAGGACTGTCTGCCCCAGCTGACAGGTGGGACTTCTTTTTTTTATTTTTTAAATTTTTTCTTTAACTAGAGAAATGCAAAGTACAGAACTTTTTAAGAAGACATGAGCTGTTATACTTCTGTTCAGGTATATATAAGACTTGGAAGTTTGCTGCTTCTATAACTACTTTCTCTTGATAAAAATTAATCTGTGAATTGTGTTTGCAATTTTGCAGTTGAATAATGTCAGCAACATAAATTCTGAATTATGGGCCACTGGTTTATTTGTCCTGAAGTCTTCGTTAGAACTTGACATACTCTTTCATGTTACAGTAAGCAGGATATCTTCCAGGATGTGCCTAAGGATGTACTTTAAACTGAATTCAAGTTAAGGATTGAAATTAAGTAAAAGCTCTAGCCAACTCAAAGTGCTGTGTGGGTGGGGAAGGGAATCTTCAAAAAACCCTGTGGCGGAACAGCCTGAGCAACCATCAGTGCCACTTAGGACTATGGCAGGGTATTAGCATAAACCTAGTTTTCAGTTGTACAAGATACTAATGACAGTTTTTCTTAAAGAAGTACTTTACCAAAAATTAAGTAGCTTCCTCCTTAGGTGAAAGGTAAAAAGTTAGAGAAAACTGAATTCGCAGACTTCACCGCTAATTTCTGGGTAAAACTTAATGTTGTATGGTGTGGGCAAAGGGGTTGAAAAGTTCTGAAGTGTTTCACCATTCTTGTGATATTGTCTCCTAATATATTCTCTTGAAGGCTATCACTAGTGTATTCTCCTTTTTAACCCTTTATAACATGGGGTTTGGGAGAGGTCCTGTAAATTCTCATTTCCCTATAGGAGAAAAAATGGAGGGGAGACACAGGCCACAAATAATATTTCTTAGACTGAGTTTAACTATTGTCAAATCACAAATTTTGTTTTCTTATGACAAATCTCAATATAAAGCAGTTTTTATATTTTAAGATATCTTTAGCCTATTTGATTCAACTGGGTCCCAATAATGTCCAAAATCCTACTGTTCTAGAAAGCTTCCTTGGCATGTTAAAGGATAACTCTCTACATATGGCAGTCAGAATGACTTGTAATTTTACATCTGAGAGAAGAAGCAAAGATAGTATGTCTTTGAAAGGAAATAGGTGGTGTTCTTTGAACCTGAAACATTTAAGTGCTAAGAAAACTGAATATCTTTCAATGCAAAGTGCCTATTACTTACTGTGTTTGGAGATGATTTTTTTAAAAAACATTTAATTTTCTAAACTGTGACATAAATTCTGATGTCACCAAAAAGGAATTACTGTATTGTGTCTGAACTGAGGTTTCATAACTGAACACACACCAAAAAAAATGTTTAATTTGAAAGGCACAGTACAGTTTCCAATTGTGTAATTTCAATTACAAGTGCAAACTTTACTGGAAACAGTTGAAAACTTTGTAAACAGTACTAACAATATAAGCGCTTGTGAAAATGACTCTGTGCAAAGCTGTTTTAAGCTGGACCATCTTTAAGCAAAAGAATAAAATTCTTTTACATCCACGTGATGATTTTGACTCTCTCTTCTCCAGTAACTTAACATGAAACTTAATTAACAGTGGAAAGGCTTTATAGTATGCTTGCTGGTCAACTTTTGTGTTATGAATGGTGGTGTCTGTCTTTAAAACAGGTTATAATAGATGTAATATGTCCCTTCCACAGACATTTTAAAATTATGTGGAAATCTGTAGCAGTAACTGTTTTTGTTTCTATATTGAATGTATGCACTTTTGCTTTTAAAATCTACGGTAAAATTACTAGACAGTTTTGTATAAGCTTTGGTTCAACATCACATTTTAATTTTGAGGTAAATGGGACCTTCATACATAGGTCCGTGTCTTCAAAATGGAAAATAGGCAATAGGGATTCTTATTCCTGTCTCAATGGCTATGCTTGCTTTCCACACATAACAATTTCTAAGTGACACAGAGCTGGGATAAAATGTGCTTACATCACTGTAACCACTGCCTAGAATTAAAAATTCCAACTTCCAAAACAGGTTGTGGTTTTTTACACTTAAAAAGACACTTCAAACTACAATCTTCTCACTCTTCAGCCATCTAGGTCCTGTTAAATTAGTCCAGTGTAAAGTGGGGCCACAGCAGTAAAGCTTATATAGAAGAATCAAATTGTGTCTTGGAAAAATGAACGGAGCCTGAAACAGGCAAATGCTTTGAAACATGGCTGGATATGACAAGTAGCATAAATTGTACCTTCTTGTGCTTCTTCCAGCACTGGTGTAGCATGCTCTTTCTGAAACAACAATAAACTCCCTAGAAATTCAGTGCCCCCATATTTCTTTGCAGTTGAAGTAAACTTGCACTTCTGGGGTGTTCAGAGTAGTCTCCAGAGTGAATTGGAGTATGATAATCGAATACTCCATAGTGACCCAAACATTTATATACCAGCTGGAACTTTGGATGTTGTTGTACAGCGTATGTCTGTGCTGTAGGAGACCTCTAACTCCAAACAGTGGATTAATCAAGTCTTCAAATGGTAAATGGAGGGGAATTTCAAATAAACCAAATAATAAAAGCTAGGTTTCTCTAGTACTCTGATGCCCCAGCTGAAAACTTGGACATATAGCTGTTCTTCCTGCACTTCTTGCTCCCTAACTGTAAGAAGATTTCTGGCTACAACTTTTCTGCTTTTGGTCAACCTTTTCATCTTCCCCTCCCGGCCTCCACTCCTTGGCTTTTCCTGGCTACATACACTGCCTAGCAAAAGTAGTGTGAAGTACCCATTTTTCTTTCTTTAGAAGACTAAGTGCACTTGCAGGCTTTTAGTTTCAGGAAACTGGATGAAAAGATATCACAGTCATTTTCCAGATGTTTGCTCTCCTCCCTGTATAGACATTTGACGTGAACTTATGTAATGACTTATATGGGACTTTCTGAAAGTTCAGTAGTTACATAAACTCAGTTGAGTATGTGTAACCTGAGGAATGGGTGTTTCTTGCCTGAAATCTTGTGTGCCACATTAACAGCTTTCAGCACATTTGATATATTGATTTTAAGTCTTAAGACCAAAAAGGCATGAATATTCTTGCATAGTCAGGACCATGACAATGCTAAGAATAGATCTGAAACATAATTTCCTTGATTGTAAAGTCCGTCGCCAGGTAAAATGAAATGCTCTGTGTTATGTCTGTATCTCACTTAGAAGAAATTATGTTTTGAGATGGTACAGCTAGAGGTGGAAAGAAGAGTAAATAATGTTAACAAGGCAAAGTATCAGAAACCTGCTCTGTCTATAATCTGCAGTTTAGAATTATCACGAAATGTGCAAAAACCATTTTATTTATTATTCAGAGTCTAAAGGAGAGAAAACAGGATTTTTACAAACAAGAAGTAGTTCTGGTTTTATATCTGCCATGATCCTTAAAAATCTTATGGCAACATAGGCATTTTTTCTGCTGTACATAGGAAAAAAAATCACTCTTCCACACTCTGCTGTCAAAACAGAGGATTTGCAGGTTTTTCTGCTTTCTTCCTATTATTATGGGTACACTAAGCATATAAAAGAAAAAAAACCCTACAAACCTCGTAATCATTCTGTGGAATGTAAGTTCATGTAACTATTTGATAGCAAAACTCAAATCATTTAGCGAACTGTTTTGTTGCAAAGTATCCAGCTCTCAGACATGTTTTTCCACAGTTTCCTACTGTACAGTATGTGTACAAAAATGCGTCTAATATTTTACATTGGAGCAAATCAAGCATATGTTTGCGGCATAAATGGAGAGAAAACACAGCAGCCTGTGAAGTGCTTGTCTGACAAAAGAAGGTTAGTCATTTCAATGGAGCAGGCGACAGCCTTTCAAACATATCCTGTCATGGTTACAGGAGCCACATGAAGAGATCTAAAGATAAATATGGCAGGAGTAATGATGTGAGACTTTATCTTGTTGACATGAAAAAGGCTATATCTCTATTTGAGTAGTTCAGCTAATAGAAACTGTTTCTGTGAGTTCAGATTTTTGCCGAAGTATTTACATGATGGAAACATGAGCTTACACATTGAAACAGCAATCTGTCTCATACAAAGCTGAATTTGAAACTGTAGCAGCAGCAGTTAATCTTCCAGTGAAATTAAAAATCAAACCACTTTCTATATCTTCTTAGTTTCAAAGCTGATTCACTTCAGCAGGTACATCAAGGTGGCTGCTGTTAAGATGGTAGAGTCAGAGGTAGTGCAGTTGGCAAAATTATTCGGGAGAGTCATATCCCTCACTTTCCACAATAAACTTGTATCTGATTTAAGAGGTTTATCATCCCTTTATAAGGATGTATTTGTAATTTTTTTTGTGTTATTTCTTAAGGAAGGTATTAGGAGCTGATTAGTCAGAGATTCATGTAATTTTATACATGGTTATATTGTTGAGACTGCATATCATTACATAATTCTTTTAGCTATTTAAAATCTTACTGAAGCATTTTAGTGTCTGTGGAACTTGACTTTTTAAGCTGCCGCTATAGGTTATTTTGTCTGACTACTGGAATGAAGTGCCTCCACCTAGTAACGTTGTTTAATAGCATTCTAGTTTAACTGAATATCAGGGTCATATCAGGTTCTTTAATTTCTCTTTTTATTTTTAATTTATTTTAATACATCACTAAGTGTTTCTGTTAGGGAAAAACGGTTAGCAGCTTCTTCTCCTTGACCTCTGCTTTTATTTGTGGTATGCTTTTTAATGGTTAATTTTATTTNAATATTTTAGGTTGTTGACTCTTTAAACTGAAACACACAAGAGGCAACACTGTGCTTATTAAGCAAAACTCGTAGTGTTATTTATTTATTCAGGAAGTGATTTTCTCTTGCTCCCTGGAATTTTCAGCAGCTGGTTTAGCAGGATTCCTTAAACCCAAACCTGAAGAGACAAAAAAATCCTGGAGCACGAAAAGCCCCAAGGTCCGCAAATCGAATGTTATTGTTACTTTAGATACCTGTATCTGTGTTGCTGGCTTCTGTAGTATGGTATGCTTGTTTGTGTTTTTCATAATACCCGGTAATGCAAGCTGTTTAAATACTGTAGCTACGTAATGCAAGTAGACCAGTGAGTGTTGAATGCAACTGTATTTTGAACTTCATGCTGGCAAGTGAAAATACAGTTCCTACTTCAATAAAGTCTAAACAAGAACATTCTTAGGCAATATTCCACCCTTCTCCTCTCCTAGGGGAAATACACTTTTTCTTTAAAAGGTTTGATTCCTATTTGATCTTTTCATCTTTTTTATTCACTCTTTGCTGATCTTGAAATACTGAAGACCATTTCCACAAGGTATTGAGATGATGGAGATGGTTTGATGCTACATTACAGATTTACCTGAAGTTTTTTGGTATACAATTAAGTATAATACTTGTATTATCTTTATGGTATTGCTGTGTTTTAAGTGGGTGATAGACAGAAACATGCATTACTCATATAAAACTTTACTTTGTTAGTTCTCCTTGTCTCAGTTTAGTGTTTAGCATTTGTTTCAGTTTAGTGAAGTTAATGGTAAGGAGCTTTCATTTTTTTAACTTAGTGAACTAAATATATAATCTAAAAAAGGAAATAATGTATATAGATGATGAAGCATATTTTATTTTCAATATGACAACTTCATAGTAAACTCAGGAGTGTTTTAGCTAGCAATTTGATGAGCTTGAGCTTAAAATAATTTATCCTTCTCTTGTCCCATGTGCTACGTGACTGTGTGCTACTCTGTTGTATCAGAACCTTTACTTTGAACACAGTAGTTCAAAGTAGCTCTGCTCACTTTTATACGGTATAATTTACTACTCCTCTGTTAACTAGTCCAACTTAAAACTGCAGTTTTGTGTGCATGTCTTCTGTGAGTCAGAGGGTCACTGATACATTCCAGGGCAAAGAAGGTTATTCGTAATCCAGTTTAATTTCAGTGCTTTGCTATATTTCAAGATATTGCACAGTAACAGACTAGTGGTATGTACTTTCAGTTGTACTCTTAACCCACTTTCCCTGAGGAAGAAAAAGCTACGTAGATTCTATAATTTTCTGAACTTGTCTACATTTCATAAAATTTCTTCGAATATGAGAAAACAAAAGAAGGCAAAAATGCCCGTGTTTTGCCTTTATACAGCTTTCTCTGATACATTCCCAATTGCATGTGATGATGTACTTCAGAGTCTGTTTTTTCCTGGGGACTGTTGTGAGCAGGTCTCTAGTTGTAGCCTTGAGATGGAAAATTTAAGTCTCTGCATTTATAAGAGAAGCAGAGACATCCATACAAATTACAAATCTAAATCATATCTTTATCAGCTTTCCTTGAAACACTTCAAAAAATTGTTAAATATATTTTGTTTGTTCAATTGGCAGTTCCACAATAAAAATCTTATTTCTGGTAATGCTTCAAGAACATTCCTTTAAAAGTAGATGTCATGCCTTATGACATGAGACATTGTCTTTTATAACATTGCAGCTCAAACACATTTCTTTACTAGCCTTGATTATAGCCAGCTGCTTAAGGATTTGCTTGAATAAAAATGGGCTATATTGCATATATGAGTAAAAGTAGACTTGAGCAAGACTTCAAAGGATCTCTTGTGGGAGGAAGCACAAAGATAAAATTACATCAAAGCACATTCGCATGAATGACAGCTGACAGCAGATCTCATTGAAGTTGTTGCTGTCCCCAGTTGCTTGTTGATGTTGGAAGCTATATTTTCAATGATATAAATGAGGAATTGCTTCGGTATTCCGTTTGGCTCCTGACTGTCTTGGATGGTTGTGAAGTCAGGTAATACAAAGCTAAGAAATAATGTGTGAGAGTATCCTTCATTCATTGAGGAATGGAACTTTGCATATCGAAAAACTTCTAAGAGAACTTAGAAGCTTAGTACATCAGATAGTACAGACAATAAACACTGTCACAAAAAAGCTGAAATGTTGATCAAAGCTCTGTTCCAGCAGGCATAGCTAGACAATCCTCAGACGAAAGAGTTTACAATGGCACTGCCAAGCTTCCTCTGAGAAGACTGAGCCGTTGAGACACTTCAGGAAAAAACTTAGTAACTGTAAGAAAAAGACACGTCCTTTGTTTCTAGTCAATGTTATCACAGTATGATTGAAGTCGTTTTATAACTTTTTAGAACATTCAGTTGTATATGTACTGCATCTTCATTTTCATGTCTGATCTTTNTGAGACCTAGATGTTCTGTCAGGCAGCCTCTTTGTACTTTAAATTGCCTGATAGACATTATTATATGTCAATGAGTCTGGTTAATCTTTTAGTTTAGTCTAGATATGCCTATGGAAGATATTGCTTATTGATAATTTTTTAACATTGTCTTGACACTTGAGTGAAAGCGTTCAGTTTCTCAAAGTCATGTAGCAAACAGTGCAAGGTTATTTTGTTAAACAGGCTCAAAGTATTTGTAGTATTGTGTCATAAATTTCCTGTGTTCTTAATATTTTATTATATCAGATTATAGAAAAGATTACAAAAATCAAATCCTTCTGCAAATAATTTTGCATATTTTTGTAAAAACAAGCAAAAAACAGAATGAAGAAAAAGAAAAAAAGCTCTACTTAGAAAAGTTCAGATGTGTTTTCTCCAGAGAATATGAAATGAAACTCAAAAATTTAGAAACTGGCTGTTCTTGTATGGTGCTCAATCAATTCTCAAACTTCTTAATCTGTTAATTATTACTTAATCTATTTCCATGTAACGGAGCAGTGGTTAGCTTAGTCTATTGAACTGGAACTCCACAAGGCACAACAGCTGAACTGGACCAGTAGTGGAAGTCTTGTTTTGACA
>VZTO01020788.1:0-44456 GCA_013400615.1 Syrrhaptes paradoxus
ATAGAATAACAAAGGGAAAGTGAGAGGGAGAATGCTGGCCCATGGAAAGTTAACAGCATCACTTTCACTAAATCAATGGAGACAATGTTTTCCCTGAAAATGAAAAAAACCTGCTCTGGATAAAAAGAAAGTGAAAATTATTTCAGTTACGGGACAGGCACTTTTGCTGCTTTATTTAGTCTAAACGAAGAAAGAAAATTGTATTCTCTGTTGTTCTGCTTATTTCTGACTTTTTTTAAACACTTCACATTCATTTCTTCAACAGGCTTTTAGAGTTCATATGGAAGTTCGTAGAAAGTCTAAGTTTATTGAGGGTNTTTAAGTCTCCCTCCCACATTTTCTATTAAAATGAGTGAGAAAGCTCAAAAACCAAAAATATAAGAAGGAAACCCAGAATAGTTTACTAAATAGCTGTGACCCTGATAATTACAAATATGAATGTATTACAGATGACACTTCAGACAATCAGATCTGTAAAAAAATTAAATAAATAAAATGAACACTACAGCAAAGAAATTACAAAGGCAAAGGGACTTCATTCAATCTTTCTATTGAGGATACATATTTGGTATGCTACCTGCTATTTTAAAATGTACTTCCAACACTGAAGTTTCCATCTCTTCCTTTACCACTTATTTTCCAGACACAAAATTCTCAGTGTTAAAAAATAATCCACAGATACTCTGTCCCAATTTCCTATTGCTTAATCCAGTATTTTCACTATGCAAATTGTCAAATAAAGAATATTTTTTGCTTGTTTTTTAATGCAATACAGATATTTGTCAATGACTGTTCTGTTTTAGTTATGAATGAGAAAATACATAGTTCTCTATGGACCCTTCCTTACAAATGTAGTCTACCAGAAAAATTAATACCATGTTTTTCTTTTCAGGAAAAGGCAGGAAGAAGGAAGGAAATATCTCTCTTACCCTTGAACTTCTGCTAATTCAACTATAGTTTCTGGTAATGGGCTGTAATATGCTAAATACTTTTTCACCAGATCAATTTAGAAAGGTGATGAATGAAAGACGTGGGTTGACCTTTCTTTTACTATCATGATTTACAAACTCATAAAAGTTATTACTCACTGCCACCACTCCAAGAACTACAGCTTTTTGAAGTTTTACTTATACATTTTCCCTCTTGGAACCTAAAGCAGGATCTGAATTAAAAAAATGGACAGGACTGTAAACATATGAATTGGATTATACTCATGATGAGGGAGAAAGATTCAACAAGTGCCTATCTATTGCAAGGAGATTAGTAGAAAACAAAGCACATCTAATATTAGTGCAATTTTTAAGATAATTTCATTCTGAAACACTGTATATGTCTTGATAAGAAACTCCTCTGGCAAACCACAGTAGTTTTTCTCAACATACTGTATTTTGTGTCAATAGTATTGCGCTTTCTCTATCAGTCTCATGCAAAGCAACTGCACTTTCAGAAATGGATTTCATAAAATTCACTTAATGCCCTCAATGTAGTGAATTTTAACTGCCAAAGAGAAATGAAGTAAAAAAAAAAAAAAAAAAATCACCTGTTGCCTAAACATGTTCTCACACATAAGAAAGTAATAACAACCATAGATGGAATGAAAATTTATTCAATAGACTCCTGACTTAGTGAAACTGTCAGCAAAGTGAAAGACAAAAGAAACTCACATTTAGAAATTTGGGAATTATTCTAAAAGGGCAACGCCATTCAGAAATATTATGAGTCAGTAAGACTCCTATACAAATACTGGCACCAACAACCCTGTTCCAGGAGACCATGAACCAGATTCAGCAGACAACACAGAATTCATCTAGGTACCAAAAGAGATACTTCTAGAAATGAAATACAAATTTGTAGAGACTGCACACTGCAGAAAGTTAGCAAAGAAAACCCTCTCACACTTCCTGCTCCAGCAGGCCAACTAAAACACATCAGAAATGTTAAAATGATTTAGACACTACCAGCAAAGTTCAAGGCTATTCTAGATGCCGCAGCCCCCACAAACATGACCTATTCACTTCCTGGAGTCACCAAACTACTTGAAGATCATTTATCCCACATTTAGCAATAGTTAAATCTTTTTCAGAGTCTCCTACATCCAGGAAAAATCTTAGCATAAAAAGAATAGAACAGCACTGCATCTAAAAGCAGAATGGAAGTGTGTTGCTGGGCTCAAAAGTCTAATTTATTAACACACTTGGATCTTGATCTGCCAGAACAACAAATAAGCAACGTATCCTTTTAAACACATATGGAAAATCTGTAGACCTGGGCTGGCTCTGACTTACATTTCTTACTAAATATGGCTACATGGGAATTTTCACTTTCATTATGAGCATATAATACCATGAGACCCATCACAAGTCTTGGAAAAACTTATTCAAGACATAGAGTCTCTGCTGTCATATACAGTGAGTCTGCAGCCATGAAAAGAAGCATGAGCGAACAGTACTGTTTTCCATTAATTTAGACCAGTCCTTACCAGCTGGCAACACAGATAGCATCTCTAGATTTCTTTTATTTTTATAACATGCCTAATAATTCTTCAGATAGCTTTTTCTGTTTTGAAGAAGTCCAATACACACCTCTTCCAGCTTTACAAGTAAGAAAAGATCCACAGGTTGATAAAATATTGACCCAAAATACTGATTTAAGCACACACACACTTAAAATGATTTTCTCTCTTTGAATTTCACATGGGATGATTGATTCAATCAGGATATCTGTGAGCAAAGTTCTCCAAACAGCGTTTACATAAGCAAATGTTGGCTCAACTGTATTTTGCAACCCACAAAGTTGCTGAACATCAAAGATGTTCCTGTGAGTGATTTGGTATTCTATACACAAAACTGTAGGTTGGAACAAAAGGCATTACTTGTTGTGTGTGCCAAAAGACCCATTCTAATCTTAGTGTTCATTGGTTTATAACTACAGTTGAGCAGATGGGGTTTTTTTTGCTGGTTAGGGACACATTTTGCACTGTGTCACCTGGTTTCTCCTTTGTCAGGAAACTGTAACAGGGCAATACAAGAACAGCTGGAAGCCCTACTGTGCTGAGCTGTGCCTAGAAGGTAATGAAGTTGCCATACGTTTAGGTACACAAGGTCCTCCTTCGATAAAATGCCATGTTGCATTGTTCAAATACCTGTTTCTGCTAAAAAAGTTGATCATCAACAACAATAGTATTAATGATATCTTATTTTTATAAATATTTAAAATGTGAGAGATATAAATTGAGACCCATTGTCACAAGTTATTCTCTCTGTCCTTGAGCTTTTCACACAATAGCACTGCCAAGTGCTTTCAGTCAAACCAGGTGCCCTCTGGATTCATGTCTGATGTTAACTATTCAGAAACCTTTCCACAATGAAGCAGACTCTTTCCAAACCACTGACAAGCTACAGCACGCTAACGCCACTTACAGCACCACTTCTCCCCTACCACTTCTCTTTCTCCTTCTCTGTAGAGGTGATCATCTATGTTTCTACTCCAGTGATGCCATTCCTTTTCACTCATTTTCAGGTATGCTCATCAGCTCACGCACCAGTGTTTAACAGTACTTCTAGTCATGTTTGGTTTTTTTCTTCAACTTATGTATAAATAATTTTAGAAAAGCATCTATATGCATGGATGCAGTCAAAGCCAAATTCATGTGAAGCCTATGCTCCAAGCTTTGAGCCTGTGCTCCAGTCAAATACAAGCTAACTCCAATTTAAGAAGCTGTCTTGGTGGAGCGCTGTGCTAAAGCTAACCAGTCCTGCTACTAACCATATCCTTAGTCTTTTTCTGTTTCAAAGAACTGTATTTTACATTTACATTATAGAAGAAACAGACAGAAAAAAATGGTACTGGACTGCGAAACAGAAAACTTAATTCTATCCCTGTTTTTCTGCTGACTGTGAACAAGCCAGGCTACTGATTCCCATCACATCGCTTCTCTGCCTCGTTCATTTACAGTGTAAGCTCTGCAAGACAGGGAATCTCTCACAAACCATTTGCAAAGACCTACTTTACACAAGGGGATTTTGAGCTCTTCAAGAAAGGGCAAGACTGTACTAATATAATACTGTTTCTGTTACCAGTAGTAAATTTCAAACTGTTTGAGCAAAAAAATATTGCATATTTTGCTTCCAGAAGGCTTGTTAATGAATGTTGTTGTTCCTGAAGGCAAGGACAATCTTGTTGTAAGCACTCATCTCCCATTACAACACTTTGATGCGCCTGATATGCAGCTACCTCCTGCTTATTCCTTTGGTGACTCTGTTATGGTTCTGTTCTTCTTCCACCCTTATGATTGCCACAAGAAGATCTTACCGCTGTTCTCATACACTCATGACAACCTTCTGAAAGAATTCCTATTTTGGGTATATATTAATTAATTACTTCTATTAATCCCAAAGTGAACTGTAATCAGCAGGGAGCTCTTCATCATTCTTCAGAATATTTAGCACCCTTAAACTGACACCATTTGCTGTGCTTTTAGGAAGCAGCTTATTGCTCTAATTCCTTCCTTTGAGATCCAAATTTGCAGGTCTCATTTTTCATCCAGTCATTACCAACTCTTCCCTACCATGGCTCTAATTTCGCTACTTATGCCTTAGTCACTAGCTAAGATTCTGGTCTCCCCCATGAACAGTTCAATCAATGTCTAATCTTCCTCTCTTTTTTCAATGACAAAACTTATCTGAGGTACCAAATTAAATGTCTCCACACGTACTTCACTTCTATCCTTCCTATATTTTTTACCATTGCTGTTGATATCAAATTACTTATTTAAGATCTTTGCACTTTCTTTCTTATAATTTCTCTTTAGTGTTCATCCGTTCCAGCTTCATTTCTTTTCTATAAATTTCAGCTACCATGAAAGATTTTTCCTTTTCTCCAAACAGGAAAACAAATGCAGCTTTCACATTCTCAGTTATGTTTTGTATCTACCACCTGAGATCCTAAAGTATCTGTAAAGACAAATCTAGTTCTGTGAGCAGCGAAACCAATAAAGTTTGCTATCCTGGAGTATCTCCTATTTCCCTGCTCCATACTCCTCCAATTATAGTAGCTTTTCCCATGTCCTCTATAATCTCAGTATCTGTAATACTATCAGTTCTCCTTCCTGACCTCTAGATTCTCCCACAGTATCTTCGGCAAACAAGTTCAAAAGTAATTTATGAAAAATGAAAGGAGAAAATGGTCTTACTAGAAATTCTGTCACCATAAAATGAAATAACCTAGAAATATCAGCTGAGTACAAATCTATTGTCGTATTTTACTTATTCTGCATGCAAATCTGTAGGTCTAGAAAACAAGATGTCTTGTATGTGATGTTATATCTGAAAGTAGATGCAACATAAATGCCAGCAGTTAGTATTTCACTAGCACTCAAGTTTTACTACCATCCAGATTCTTATGCAAAAAGCCCCCAATAGCCTACCACAGAAACTCAAACCTCTCAACTGTTCTTTTTGTACTGACAAATTTCCACAATAAATACATGTCCACAAATATATGACAAAAAAGAGCAAACACAGAAGCAAAATGAAATACACTTAATTAAATATTCAAGAACAAAAATGTAGTTGATACACTGCTGATGATTTTGATCATGGCAATATTTACGACACTTAAATACAGAAGCATGGATTATAGTGTCTGAAACAGCTTTTGACCTTTCTATCTGCTTTAGAAGCTGAGAGTCCAAGTAATGAGTCTAGTTCCAGTTTCCTGAATAATTAGAAGTCTCATACATGGTAATTCTGACAATCCAGTGAAATGAATTGTCATCAGCAGGCCTATATATTTGGAAAACAATTTTTAATTTACCCTGGCAACAGATTGTTACGTTGCAGCCAACAACAAACTTGGTTGCAAGTGTAAATCTGGGCTCAAAATATGTTTCATGCAGACATAAAATGGCAGTAACACCGATACCTACAGCTTCCTAGGAAAGGGTTCAGAAGCTTCTGACAGAACGCAGACACTCAGACCTAGCAATTGGCAACTGAAACTTCAATTCATGTTATTTTTTTTATTCTTATATGTGAAACCATATATATCAAAATGTAAGTAAGTGAAGCGCATTGCCATTTCTACCATGAATATATGCCCCATCCTTGGAGGTGTTCAAAGCCAGGCTGGATGAGACTTTGA
Source organism: Syrrhaptes paradoxus (assembly GCA_013400615.1). Lineage (NCBI taxonomy): Eukaryota > Metazoa > Chordata > Aves > Pterocliformes > Pteroclidae > Syrrhaptes > Syrrhaptes paradoxus. The sequence goes on from VZTO01020788.1 coordinate 6,142, forward strand.
AAAACTTGGTCTTGTGGAAGGTGTCCCTGCCCATGGCAGAGGGGTCAGAACTCTATGATCTCTAAGGTCCTTTCCAAACCAAGTAATTTCATTATTCTATGATCAACACTATCCACGGGTCATACATTAAAAACCAACAAAAAATTTGCATTTCTATGCCTTCCTCTGTGTGATGAAGCTCCTTAAAACCCTTTGCAAAGCAATAAAAATCATACCCAAGGATGAATAGTGATAGGTCATGAATAGAGTAGTGACTTTCTGTACTCAGGCTTAGCAGCCATTCAAAGTACAGCAATACTTCTGAAATATGAGTGACAATCAATCTGAAATAGTTCTGCCTGTGAGGGACCTCTTATATAATCACCTGCACTACTACAGTTCGCATCTGCAGTTCTTTGGTATCACTGCACAAGGACAGCAATTTCATTCATCAGTATTTGCACTCTGTCGAAAGACCACTAGATTTCCCCAAGTTCCCCAAATGCCTTAAATATGTGATTTGATGCTAAGCCCTGGCTATCCGAGTGAACCGCCAAATCCACACACAGGATAAACAAAACTATTTATAAAGCAACTGCAGCAGCACCAGTATCAGTAGCAACGTTAACAAGGATGAGAGTTGAACGCATCTTTCCATGCTTACTGCTGCTCACCACAGACAAGCAGCCCTCTGCGTTAACTGAAGAGAACAGCTAGCTAACCTTCAGGAGCTGAAATTCAGATACCTACTTATAGCCGCTCTTCCACGCTCCCTGCTCCACTCTTAGCTTCACACACTTATGAGTTCAGCAGTTTGCAGCACACCTCTGTGGGCAGTGGGCATTTTGATTTGGAACCACCCATCTAGCAGCACATTCACCTGTGCGCAAGCGCAACAGCACAGAGAGCAGCAGCAGCCCCGTAGCTATCCTCCAGAGGTCAGAATTGGGTTACAAATTCTATAAAATGTGATGACTGTGCAGCCTGATTTAGAGCAATTTATTCACATCCTTCTTCATTAAGATTCAAATGGAATAAGCAAGATCAAAATTGAACAGATACAGAAATCGTGCATGGCTTGCTTCTGTAGTCAGTAAACATTTACTCACTAGGCACAGCTCGCTCTTGTGCTCTCTCTCTTATTCTCTCTTTTTCCCTATCCTTCCTGCTTGCTGTTTTAATGCATAATTAAGAAGGTCAGAATTAATGAAGCAGTGTGTAGTAAAGTTCAAGGAATCCCCAGGCACTATTTATTCTATTAGATCTCAGGCATGAATGTCAGATTGGCAGCATTAGAGGCAGCAGAGCTGGCAGCAATCCAGAAATGAAGCTACCAAGGGAGACTTACCTGCAGTGTCAAGTCATTGCTCAGCTCCCTCCCTGCAAAAATCACCCGCAGCTGGTCAGCTGGAACTCCCTGTCGCTGGGCAACCGCCTCCTTCAGCTGGAGGATGCTGGCGTCTGAACCAATCTCCATTGGGAAGCCATGGCTGGAGTTGAACCTGACAAACACTGAACAAGACCAAAACACCTCTTAAAGCCAGCATTTCTCACGACATGTTTGTACTAGAGTGACTACAACAGGCTTGCTTTTCAATTTCAGGGAGCGTGTGCTATTTTCAGATAAAAGCTACTAATAGTAGTGTATCATTTTGAAACCCATCAAAGAATAGTCAGTGACCAATAAACAAAACCCACGTGTTTCCCCCAGCAGTGTTAGAAATTACAGAGGACAGTCAGAACCAAAAGGGACTCAGCTAGACAGCTAAGTAGTTGCTAATTGGCACAACAGATTTTCAGTTCAGTCCTAACCTTAGAAGGCACAGGGCACACATGCTTTCTGTGCCCCCGTGCTCTTCCCCACAAACAAATAACAAATAAATGCAGGAAACTGAGGTATGCTTTAGAGCCAAAATGCATTAAACAACACAAAGGAAAACAATTGCTTGTTACACAGTAAAGCACAGTCATATAAACTGGTTTCACACAGATATAATTCTACAGAAGATAATGATGGCAAGAAAATCACACTCCAGCAGGAATGTTTGGGAGTGCTGTATTAGAGCATGGTCTTTTCAGAGTTCACTAAAATATCTGCAGTACATAACTCCTGACAGCATCCACCTTCAGTGCAGAAAATCACTACTGCACCAGTCATATCATTTTTAGAGCTGCAGTAACTGGTTTATACATCCAGAGAAGGCTGGCAAATAAACTCATAAGCTTCCTGCCATTCAGCTGGCAGAGCTGTTTTTCATAAAGAGTCTGAATGCGCTCATGTACCTCCTGGTCAGGGGAATGACTACAAGAACTATGAAACAGGAAAAAACCTCATTACGTCCATATCAGTCACAGAGATTGTACGAACCATAGACATGTCCCCAGTGGACCACTTCAACCAATAGCTCCACAGATAGAAAGGAAAGGAATTAGCAAAACACAGTATAAAACAAAAAAAAAATCATTTCTATCAATTAGATAGTGGGTACTTGTCACCTAAACTGCTTGGGTATCGACTATAACAACCAGCCTTCTTAAAGCTTTATTTCCCATTCCCACTGCAGTATTTTAGCTGAAGATGTTATTACTCTTCATTTTTGGTGACTGACAGAAGCATAAGCTGAAAAGTATTTCTACAGTATAAAGAAATAACTATTTTTTTAAACTGAAAATTGGATCTTTATGATTTTTCAAAACACATAAAGTCTACTTGATCACTTCAAAGTTGTCAGATCCTTCAAGAGCATTTGAACACAGCTGAGAACACTGCCATTGTTTTGCTGAGCAATGAATGTTGTAAATATCTACAATTTCATATCTTCAGATTTGGTTAAACTTTAAGGGACAAGGTCATATACCAAAAAAAAATTACACAATAATTTAAGTTCTGCATTTGAAAGTACCCTCTTAACGTACTAAAATAGGATTGCATAACACTGTGTCAGGCAGGGTGCAGCACATATGCCCTGCAGTGTGTTACACAGTCTTCTGCGGTACATCTCGCTACTGGTTTTGGTTTCTATTTAAAGGTGTTCTGGAAACAACTAAACTGTGCAAGCTGTACACTCAGCCTGTTCAGAAAAATTATTTGAATTTTATTTTGATTGTGGTTTGGAGAGTAAAGGAGGACTTATACGATAAAAAGTACTTTGAGCTAATGGGAACTGAACATTTGCCATCTCTCCAGAACGCTCATAATGCTCAACCACAAATAACTTTATCTGGGCCAGTAGCAAAACATATGGTCAAATCAATGGGAAATATACTTTTTAAATATGCTAAGCTCTAACTATCTGATCACGTGCATATATTTTTTACACATTTATATAGATATGCTCATATACACACATATGCATACGTGTACACCTCTGAAGATCTCTTCCTCACTAATAACCCTCTTTAGTCTTACAAAAGCCAGTGCTATTGGTCTTGGAAATGAAAAAAAGTCAGCAAGTGCATTGACTTCGCAAATCAAATGTGCTAGTAAGGGGAAAGTGCTTGATAAAGGAAGCATAAGCAAATGGAGTGTAATTTAAATTAATTATATGGCAGTACTAGTTTTTAAAGAGGGTATAAAACCAACACTTACTGCAAGTGTAATTCATGTTCACCATCAACAATCCCTACCCCTTCCTTGAAATAAGTTTAATTTTATTGACTGCCAACACATACAGTCTCCTCCTCCCAACGTGTATGAGGCAGCAGAAGTTTCAGTCTCACAATTGTAACCACAACCCAACATGGGAAACCCGTGCATGAGTGCAACATTTTGCACTCCAAGTCAAAGATTAGAGCCACTCTCTTACAAGCCTGGAGAGCTAACTGAGGAAAAAATGCTAGGATGCCAAACTTTGCTTGCTGGGAAGTTCTAATCTACAAATACTTTGCCCTTAAATACACTCATTCTATTATAAAGTCCGCAATCTTTTTAATGTAAAGGAACAGGAGGGACCTTTGCTTACTTGCACATAGCATAAAAAGATTAAATACAAAACTTCAGACTGTGGAATAAAATGAGAATTCCATCAATGTAATATTTCAAGCTGTCTTTTTAGGAAAAATAAACTTATTTTCTTTTTGACATTTCAACTCAATAATTAAATCATCACGATCAAGTTGATAGTCTTAAGAGCACAGGTGAAATTATGCAGACATCCGAGACCTCTTCCAAAGAATACATACTTTGAAATGACTTGGAATTTAAAGTTCGTCTACTGGAAGTTAAATAAATATTGGCTTAACAGAAGATTAGATAATTTAGCTGAGGCCTAAACTGCTGATGGAAATCCAAAAGAAATAAGTCACTAAAGTTAGGAAGTAGTCAAACTAAGCTGAAGAAAGGAGGCTCCATTTGGATCAGCTCTCCTACTCTCACATCTGTAGGAGGTGATGAGCAGTAAAACTTGTCTGATAAAAGGAAACTTTGTGAGACTCGACCGTCATGTCAAATATAATCTCTGTAAATATCATAAGGATCCGATTTCCAGAGGAATCGGGAGGTACCTAGGTGCTTTTGTAAATCTCTCTTGGTATCTGAATACTTACATACCTTTAAAATCTCACTTTTAAGTCCACACACTTTAAGCACATGGAGGAAAGTGGTACAATTCAAAGAGCAAATGAAAAAAGTACATATAGATATATATATTTCACTATGTCTTTCAGATATCTGAGGTGTACATCTTAATGCAATAATTTCAATTTCACATTTAAGAAGTTGGGTAGTATTAATTGCTTCTTTGGAAGGATCAACACATGCTGTATCAGGGAACATCTGTCCCTACAGTTGTAGGGAAAGTAACATTTACATGTTTCCAGAGGAATTTCCCATGTTTCCTATGAAAATACCTACTTTTTCAAACACATACCTACACAGTAATAATTTTTTTGGTCCAGCATAATGACTGGGGTGGTGGAAATTGGCTTCTTCAAAGACCACAGGCTTACTCTTTTGGCATGCTGATTTTCCGAGTGTGGCAGAGGGAAAGTTCTCCTTTCTGGGTGTTAGGGCAGGAATCACATTTGTACTGAGCAACGCATTTCCCCCTAGAAACTGATACTACAATAGCAGAATACACAGAGTACAGCGTACATGAAATGCATTCAGGTACAAAGACGACATAAGAGACTGTATATACAGTAATGATGGGCTAGTGTGCAGCAGTAGGTTAAAGCTAGCTAAGCAGAATGTAACAAGTCTCCAGAGACAGAGGCTAGCAACTTAGGGAAACAAAAGTAAAAATGCACCCCTCCACCTCTCCCTGCTGCCCCAGTTGGACCAGAGAGGCAAGGTATACACAGAAGTAAATATTGAGTGGAATTAAAAACTTAGTTCTCAGTTGTTTTATTGTTTTGACACTAGCTTTCATCTCAAATACATAAAAAAAAATTCAACATATTCAATTTTTATGTTCTTTTTGTTGAACAAGAAGCATCATGTTAAAATGTTGTCATTCTACAGCACTTCACGGAAATAAATACTTCATTAGTCTTCCAGTCTTGTTGACTGGACCCCTCTGGATTCTCTCTTTCAGAATGAAGCACCGACACAAAGCCCAGAAAGAAGTGCGTGCTGTGGTCATGAGGAAACACTGGTATCTCATGACAGAGACAGCCCAGCATTTATTTTGATTAAAAGTTCCCAAGGAACAATATTTTTTGGCTTTCAGATGATTTGCATTCAAGTGACTGTAATAAAATTAAGAAGTTATCACCTCTGAAGTGACTTGTATTAATAAATTCATGTACAACGAGCCATTTCATTTATATGAACACAATACAGAAATGCAATAAAATATTGCTGTCCTGAAGATTTTGTGTTTCACAAACAGTACGACACATCACTGCATCCAAAATGGAGTCAGCAGCACAATTCAATCACTTGGGATACAATATGATTAATAACTTTTCGCCATGAAGTAATATAAGAAAGTTAATGAAGGGAACGTAAGTGAAGAAGACTGTGACTAAAATCTTGAGTAGTTTGAGACAGTATTGCTCTCAGCTGGAAGAAAGCTGGTGGGCAGGCACCCCTGCCAGGATGGCAGCAGGCCATTTCTCAGGGCCCTGGGATTCAGCTGCCTGTCTTTGGCAAGTCATACCAAAAGTGCCAGAGTTTCAACCACCATTGTCATCAAACCTACAGGTTTTCCAGTTCTGCATTGAGAAGATAAAAACTGCATGTTGGAGAAGCTTAGGCCCTGCTTGTGAACAAAGCGAAGGCACAGTCCCGATATACAGAAACAAAATCACTGAACTGTGCCAAGAATGAAAAAAAAAGTTGTATAAGTTTTTACATTACTCCACGCAAAACATAAATTTTCTTTTTACTTTTGACATAAAATAGCCAATTCTTTTTCTTCCTAAAGTAGACACTCACACAATTCTGCTTTACCGCACACCAAACAAAATCTATAACCTACAATAAATGATCTCTGGCAACAGAATGAACACATTTAAACTTTAAGATCTTACTGCTGAGCAATTATGTTGTGTCCATAGTAACTATGACAGCTTCAAGCATTCCTTATTTCTTGTTCTTCCTAGGGACAAGAAGAATAAAACCAAGGTTTGACCTAAGGGGGGTGTGAAACTTTTTTGATTTTAAAAAGCCCTTTCCCTACTGAGGTCAGATGACATGACCTTTGAAATGTATTTTCCCAAGACTGACAAAAAAAAGTCTTCTGATAGTATCCGTTTGTGGTGATCAGATCCTCTTCGGCTCAGCACATGACATAAGAACGCAGCCCTTCTTAGCAGAAAAACTTACATCTAGACTATTTCACGCTAAAAAGTACTATCCTTTCCTTTTCAGTGCTAAATCTTTCCCATAAACTGTGATTAATAATGTATCCAGTACAACGAACCAGTGTAGTGCAGATCAAAAACATGAAAATGCACAGAAAGGATAAACAAAGGAAGAGAAGGTAGAAATTGAGATAAAGTAAAATCCTTGCCACCTGCTAGAGTACTGTGGAAATGTTCTGTAAGTCCCTCCCTTACAGCACAACTCAAGGCATAGGCTGAAGGCAGCTGTTCTAAGTATGTTTTTTATTTCAATAAATATTTTTTTTCAGATGCTTGGGGCTTTTGCATGTTCAATCATATGGCAAGACACTGTCCCATTATTTTAATCTTTCTATTTAATGCACATTTGTAGGCACTTTACAAACCATGAGTGCATACCAGTTGCTGCCTGGAATTTCTACACTCTAAATTGTAGAAATGCAGCTGTATGATATCTGTAGTGTGAGAAACTACTAGCAAAACACAATGTAATGGGATGAAAGTAAACCTTGTCCCACAGCTTTTTATTGTTATTTCCTGGTTTCAGCGTGTCAAGGGAATTGCAAAAGGGAAAGAAGCAAAAGATTAGAGAGGAACAAAAAACTGAAAGAAAAAGATGAGATGGGGAGACTGTGCAAGTTGAGATCAGGTCTGTAAAAGAATAGCTCAGAGCTGTGGCAGCCTTTTACTAAACAGCTAGTCAGCATGCATTATTAAAAGTCTAAATAAATGGTTAAACAACTTTGTGCAAAGTTCTTCAAAGTGTCTTTCGACAACAACTCCAGCAGCCTGGAACTGGCTGCAGTTTTCTTCACAGATGTGTGTATCTAGGTTCTGCATTAGAATAGGAGACCTTCCCAAGACTTTTTGCTCCCACGAGTACTGGAGGGCAGGATAGTTCAGTCAGCTCCATTTCAATTTCTACACTACTTCCACTACATCAAGTCCCGCTTTGGAGGCTGCTGTCACAATCACAAAGCTCTAGCCAACTGGCTTGCATAACTTTTTTCTTGTCATATATATGTGATAAAATAAAATCTCATCAGCATTAGAATAACCAGTCCCACAGGAATTCATGTAGCCCTTTCATCAGTTAGCAAAAATATCCTCAGCTGTCTCCAAGAAAACTCTCAAACAGATGTCTTTTCATGAAAAAGTTGCCAAATTCTGACAAACTGGAGCCAAGCTGAGATACCAAGATCCCAAGTCTTGATGCCCTTGCCCTGGCACATCCTGCCAACAATTCCCTCCTCCTATAAAGAGAGACATCCAAGTATAGAACCTTTGCTGTCTACACAAGGAGTGAGACAGCATCTCAGAGATGATGATTTCACACATACCAGTCTGCATGGCTGAAAATCAACACCTCATCTCAACTACCCTGAGATGAGCACGTTGCCGTTGCAGATATCGACGCATTGGTATGATGTTTCCCTTAGCAAAATGGCCTTGCACCAGGTCCAGACTGACAGGTATATGCAAAGTTAACCGATGACTTAATGAGTTACCACTCACTGCTGAGCCACAACAACTGGCAGCATTAGGCATTTGTGAAATAATGTACATTAATTAATGTACATTAATGTAAGCCAACTTCACAAACGCAGCAGAAAAAGAACCTACACCGGCAGTAAGTGGCAATTCATTAAGATAGAGTAATTTGGTTGCTTCTGATGATTTGTAAATTACTTTCACCTAGCAAATGATTTTATGATGTAGTCACACATAGAGAGCAACGCAGTAATCCAACATAAACAACATCTATAAAAGCCCATCCTTGGTGAGGTTATTTCTCTCCTTAGCAAGGAATAAACTCTCCCATGGAAACTTCTTTAGTTCTAGCTAATACTAAATGAATAACATTAAAAAATGTTCTTTGATTATTAACTCAAATATTAAGATCGTGAGTTTTATTTATTAGGGGGTTTATTTCCTTTTTAAATAAAAACAGTGACTTTTACCCAAACAACTGTTTATGGAAAGCAACACAGTACTATTCATAAATGCTACATTTGTACTTGATAACAGTTTTCTACAAAGTCATGATCAGCATGAAAGGAGTGAGTAGGGACCGGGTACTCACTTCTATTGCAAGATTCAGGGAGAATCATATTAAGCTTGTAGGAGCTAGGTTCATAACAGACAAAAATGAGATATTTGCTTACACTATTAGCAACAGACCTTCTGCCAGAGAAGTGGTAGATGCAGGGTGTGACTTCGGCTCAATAGGAGAAAAGAAACTCACAGTTACTGCATAGGCAGCTCAGTAATCTCTCTGATGCAAAGGGGGGAATATATAGTAGTATGAAATAAGTAGCTTATGTGTAGATTTTGAGCTTAGAAAGGCTATGTCTTCAAGTCGTGCTGAGCCAAAGGGGAACTTAAACTGTCATAAGATTTTTCCCCATTCTTAGAAAATATATCTTAAAGTGTCTGTCATTTGAGTTAGAGATAGCTGTGAGAACATCAGGGAGATATATCATCTATGCTTGTCCTGTTGTCTTTCTTCAGAAGAGTTTCTCTGCTTATGGTCACTGTTGGAGACAATAATATGTGGGGTTAAACTGATTCTTTTCTGAACGACTATGGTAGCTCTTCTGCAGATGTCCTGAGTTTGTATTTCCATACATGTACTCCAATAGAATGTAACACCAAGTAAAATCTAGCAAGGAGGCAGGTTAACAGTTTCCTCTTGACTCTTCCTTGCTACCAAGTAACCCAAACCAAGAACAGACGCAAATAAAAACCGACAGGAGCTCAGCACTACATTTTTTTTCCCTCCAGAGCTACGCATGCATATGCAGTTGCTTTCTTGTATTCCAGAGAAGCAAAATTTAAACTCAGCAATTCTCACAGTAACCCAATTTTGTTCTAGGAAGTATGCCTCTTAATCCAAGACACAAGATAAATTTGTCCAGTTAATTATTTCCTGTGACTAATTTACTCAGTTTTACTATACTCAAATTCTCTTTAAAGTTGGAGAAATGCACAAGCTAGCTAACCCAACACTACAATTATGTTGGCATTTCCTTAGAAACTCTTAAAATTGCTATTTTCCTAGATATTTTTGTCCTGATTTACTGGCTACTTATGTCAGCACAAAGCTGCCATGAACTTCCTCAATACAGAATCAAGCTAAATTTATGTTTCATTTTAAATAGATGAGTACTGTTCTTTAATGTGCCTGGATAAGGGTCTTTAAACTACATATTTCCAGCTATATGCTACAGCTTGCTGAATTAATAAAAAGTATTACACTTAAAAATAAAATGTATACTCTTGTAGCTTTTAAATTACCCCTCTCCTGTCGAAGAACGGGTCAGTACTTTTGCAGAGACTGCATGAGTTCAATTAAATTCATAAAAAGGTCAGAAAATCTCAAGCAGGACTATTGCAACAGCTTTAAGGCTGTAAAGAGGACTGCAAGGTGAAGACTGCAATAGTGAGATTCCTCTATTTTAACAGTTCACGCTCATTTGCAGTTCCCCGTGAAATTTAACACATTTTTCTTATGTTATCTACATTCTGTTAAATACTAGAAGCATTGGTGGAAAGCTAAAGATCCACTCAAACAAATGTATGATAAATACGGCAGCCGTCACACCTGAATAAGGAAGGAGCTTTCTAACCTCATTGTTAGTTGTTCAGTATAGGACAAACAAGTATAAATATTCATATAAGCTATATTACAATATGGATAAAAACGGTATATATACACCACTGATATGGCTATGCACAAACAGATTAGTTCCACATACAAAAAACTCAGAAGTCCCAGAGAAAACATACCTACCCACATGAAAATCTTTGCTTTCACTTTGGTCAATTTCTACAAGAGCTACTACAAATGAAAACAAACCAAAACTGAAAGAAACAAACATTATTACGGCAGGGACAACGCCAGCCCAGTACACGGCTGTACACAGGTGCACTGCCAGGTGCGCTGCCTGAAGGGAGGGGATGAAGCCAGCTGCTCCAGAGAGCAGAAACACAATAGGGCCTGTTTCCTTGGTATTTACAGGCCTAATGTTAGGTTCTGAATGCCTAGGTTTCTTTGCTGTCACTCCTCCCATTTGTGGGGGTCCCAGTATCACTACAATCATGTCCCGATTTTGTTTTAAAGTTATATTTCATCACCGAGCACTCAATTTTAAGATTGCATGCCACAGCTTCTTTTCCTTGAGCATCTTTCCAATTTACCTGTTTTACTGACAAACATCAAGCTTTGATGTTCTGGAACAGCCATATCCCTGCCTTTCACCTTTGAAAGCTAACCTCACCCTGCTTCCTGAGGCTTTGCTTTTCTTTTGAAATGGGGGCTTGATCCCCCTCCCTGAGACCTACATTCCCAACAGCAGACTCAGGAGGACGACTGCTCTACAGAATGGCCTGAAGAGACACTATCAGGCGCTGAGGGCACCACCAGCCCTGACTGTCCCTGCCTGGCTTCCCTGGGGGCTCCCCCTTTTGCTCATGGCCCTGTGTCAGCCCCTGGGTTCCCCAGCGACACCACAGCAGGGCCCGTGCCCAAACCAGCCTGCTGCTGTTCCTGCCTGGGCTCCTCACATGGACACGACCTGACTCGCCACTTTCAGGGGCCTGGCAGCGGATCCTTGCTCTGTCCCTCCACCACACGCCAGCCATACTCACCTCGCTGAGGGGCTGCTCTCCTGCCCGCCAGGCCCCAGCCACCGCTCTGCTCTGGTGGCACGACCCAGCTCCCACCACTCTTGGAAAAGGCATTGTGCAAATAAGAAATAACATCTCTTCAGCCACGGCAAATCTGAGAGTCTCAAGCAGGCTATAAAATCACACATGTGCACATGAGGCAGAGAGCTGCTGGCAGGAGCCGGGCTCCTGTTCCCAAAGATGGGATGGAGCAGGCAGGGCTGTGTGAGGGGCCTCCGCCCTGACAGTGCCAGTACAGCCAGCTGCTTCCTCCCGCCTGCTGCCTCACCGACAGACACCCGGTTAAACCCGGGTGCCCAGACCCTGCTGGGTGCCCCACTTATGTGTGGGACCTGGCTCCACATCCCTCAGCTTCCCAGGGGCCAGGCCACCTCCTGAGAGGATCCCTGGCCTGCAGGAACTGCACACCCGCGGCTCCAGGCCGCCCACGCCAGCACCAAAGCTTTCACAGAGGCATGCTGGTCATAGTTTTGAAACAATTTTAAAACGTCCTAGCCTTCTAACATTTGAAGAATGTGTTTTGTCCCAAACCATACAGCACTTCTGTAGCAACTTGGAATTGACCCTGACAGGTCCTGGTTAAATTCTTCTGGCAAAATTACACCTGTAATTTGAAGAGTAAAGAACCCAGGTAATTACACTAGCTTTAGTAAAACTATCTTTGCTGTTTTCTCCTCCGACAGTAAAATTTAACCCCTTAAATCAAAAAAGAACTATAAAATGATGGGTTGCCAAAGAAATTTCCAGTTGTGTAACAGAAGTGTGTACCCAACATTTCTTCTGAATTAAAGTTCCTGTAGCTAACCTTGAAGATTTACCGTATTTCAAAGATAATTTTCTCCCTCTTGAGTTTTTCAAAGCTCTTCCTCCTTTTGTTGCTTTTTTAAACATCCACTTTTGTTATCTCACACCCAAATAACAAAAAAAATCCTGCATTAAATACTTGTCTGTCCCTGACACAAGAAAATACCCAGCAGCTCCTTTTGCTAGACAAAAACATACAGCCTGCATTGACTGCCAAAAATACTCTATCATTCCTACTAAAAAAACTGCTAGTTAGTTGGAAAAAAGAAACACAATTTCCAATATGCCAGTACCACACCAGAATTCTATTAATATATCCTCTGAACACACAGAAATTAATTGGACCTATTTAAAATATCCTTAATACAGTAATATACAATCACTCCTTAATTATAGTAAATGTATAAAAGTGGGTGTATACATATATATTATAAAAGATATATATATCTATGTATAAAATCCTCAACTCAGAATGTTGTTATTTCAGTACAGAGTGAAATCCTTATTCACTGATCAGACATGAACATGAACTTGCTGAGTAGGATGAGAGCAGGGATGCCAGTTGACAAAAAATACTTACTGGGCACTGACTCAAATACTATTACAAACACAAAAAATTTAAAAATCCAAATTATAATGAAATGTCAAAATACAGCAGGAGGCTTCAGATGGATAAATGGTGATGGATATAGCACCTCAGCTGAATACAAAGCGGTAAAAGTTGTGAAACATTTCAGATATTATACAGGCAACTTTGCTTCTGTTTTATTGGGTTTTTTTAAATCAACACTAAGGAAAGCCAAGGCATGTATGTATTATAGATACACACACCACATGTGGAGCTATGTTGTGCCACAAATTTACTGTGTATTTTTTTTCCCACTTTACCAATTCTGTGCCCATCTGTTTTGCTGGATTTACCTTTACTATCCCATACATCAGCAACTTTGAGGAAGATGACATAATGATTTCTGTCTCTCTGTTAGATCTAGGTTCATAGCTGATATGAAGTTAGCCATTTCAAGTTGTAGCTTATCACCATGATAGAACAAAATACCTACAATATTAGATTAAGACGACTGTTTATCTAGTTGAGGCCATAATTCCCCTGGAAGAGCCTGTTTCCATGGGTACTTGTAATGTACTGAAGCCAAAGGTTTGGTGGGCACGTATCATTTAATGAACATCAGATAAAGAAAATGCTTTAAAAGACTTGCTTTGACAAAATCAACATCCACATAAATCAAAATGTGAAGTAACAGCTGAAGTGTTGACAGGATGAATTAAAACCTTCTTGCTGAAGTGAAAACTTATTTAAAACAATTTTTAAGTTAAAATATCCATTTCAGTTTTCTTAGATCAAAATTTATAGTTCCCCCCCCCCCAAAAAAAAAAGCAGCTCAGAATTTTCATTCTAACTAACAAAGCATGAAGTTAAGATTTCTGAACAAGCAGAACAATAAATCTGTGTTTGACAACACGTAATTCCCTATACACGGGCTATTTTCTGACTTACATTGGAAAAGCTGAAGCTTAGCGAAAGGCAGCAAGTACAGGCTGCAACTAACCTTTGGGAATGGATCCTGCTGCTACCAAGATGTACCTGCATAGCACAGTCCCACAAATTCTCTTGCAAAAATCCCATTTTGCACACCTTACATCCATGAACAGAAGACAGAAATGCACCACTGTTTCTGTGAGGCACAGTTTGACAGCAGAATCTATCTTAACTTTGTATCCATGCTGATTGTGCATATTGTGCAAACCAAGTCTTTCAGCTCTCTGAAAAAAAAAATGTGATAAGCCAGTATTAAGTTATTATTTTGGGCCATGGGCCATGTTTACATTGTTCCTGTTGTCAGAAGGAATGATGCTAGAAGAACAACATAGTCTTCTAGTGGATTTGCTCATTTTCAAAATCCATTTTGAGGTCTGAAAGAAGAGGCAGTCTTTTTTTTTGCTTAAAAAAAATCCAAGTTCTTCACTCTATGAATGCTCCCAGAAGATCCATCTCAATTTCACGAACACTGCAATACTTCAAGATTTCCTTTCTTTCTGTCTTTCTGACAAAACAGACACACAGCTGCAGCCAATCACTCCCTGTGCCAGCGCGTTTGTCAATTAGTTCAGAGGAAATCTCTCAGCACACAAGTCTGAGCTTATGATCAGACAGGAAATTATGGTCTATTATGCAATTTTATTCTCGTCTGCAATTGACTGCACTTCAAAGGGACACTCAGTGGCAGCCACTGATACTTGTTAAGGTAAAAATAGCTTCATAAAAGTAGACAATGGGAGCCAGACACCTGTAGATCAGAAATGCTGAGTCTCAGTATAGTATACTTTACATGAGGCATTGAGAAATGAAACAGAAGGATTTTAACACATAGTATTCCTTTGCCATACACTACAAACTGTATGGTGTTTTCAGATACAGGGGAACTCTGCAAGTTCTCCTCGTGACTGGTTTCCCTCCCACCCTATTAAGAATGGTCTGGACATGGGCAGCTTTATACCTGTAAACAGGTAAAATTTTTGTAGTATGTGCTCCATATATAGGTTCTATTCGTACATGAAATTACAGATATGAATTACTCTGTATGCAAATAACTTCAATGAGCTCAATATGACTTTTTATATTTTAACAATGTTTAGGGATAAAATGATTGTGACATTCATAGTTGTAATGTTAATATGTCCATCTTAGTAACACATTTTTTTAACAACATATGAACCCAATTACTTATAAATATAGAGAAACCGAACTGTGTCAGCTTAGGCAAGCGATAAATGTGAAACAAGAATAAAATCAGAACAAGATTTATTTCAATAAAGCTATGAAATGTTTTAAGCAAATCATCCAACAAAAACCGCACCTTTGTAATGGCATGAGTAAGCTCTGAATAGTGACTGAAATGAAAAATTAAATACTGTGGCAAGTTAAAGGGCTGAAAAACTTACAGAAACAGGTCATTTGGTTACATATTTAGAAAAGTATTTAGAGCAATTTAGCAGGAAAATTAAACTAGTTCAAGAAGAATAAAAATTCTGAACAAAAATTTCTGTTTTAAACTGGGTACATCAAGCATTAAGTACAAACATATGACAATGTTCTTGGAATCCTCATCTTTAAAAGATAAGTAAAATATGGATGTATTTCTACTAATAAATTATTATGCTGTACCAAAAAAAAAAAAAGTGGTTTTCTTCAGTTTCTCTTTCCTCCAAAGAATTAACCATAAATGACACAGCAGAGACAAGATTTCACTCAAGAGGTCCAAAACTGTAAATTATTCTTGTCCAAGAAAGAAAAATGCATTTTGTATATGTTGTTGAGGCAATCCCAAGCACAAATACAGGCTGGGCAGAGAATGGATAGAGAGCAGCTCTGAGGAGAAGGACTTGGGAGTATTGGTGGATGAGAAGCTCAACATGAGCCGGCAGTGTGCGCTTGCAGCCCAGAAAGCCAACCGTGTGCTGGGCTGCATCAAGAGAAGCATTAGCAGCAGGTCAAGGGAGGTGATTCTCCCCCTCTACTCTGCTCTCGTGAGACCCCACCTGGAGTACTGTGTTCAGATGTGGGGCCCCCAACATAAAAAAGACATGGACCTGTTGGAGAGAGTCCAGAGGAGAGCCACAAAATTAATCAGAGGGCTGGAGCACCTCCCCTATGAGGACAGGCTGAAAGAGTTGGGGTTGTTCAGCCTGGAGAAGAGAAGGCTCCGAGGAGACTTAATAGCAGCCTTCCAGTACCTGAAGGGGGCCTACAGGAGAGATGGGGAGGCACTCTTTATCAGGGAGTGTAGTGAGAGGACAAGGGGTAACGGGTATAAGCTAAAAGAGGGTAAATTTAGACTAGACATTAGGAAGAAATTTTTCACTATGAGGGTGGTGAGACACTGGAACAGGTTGCCCAGGGAAGCTGTGGATGCCCCATCCCTGGAGGTGTTCAAGGCCAGGCTGGATGAGGCTTTGAGCAACCTGGGCTAGTGGAGGGTGTCCCTGCCCATGGCAGGGGGGTTGGAACTTGATGATCTTTAAGGTCCCTTCCAACCCAAACCATTCTGTGATTCTAGGATTCTATGATTCTATAGCAGAAGAACAGAATGTTTTCATTCAAAGTCAACCAACAAATGAATACAGATTAATTAACAGAAGAGAATGTTTTTGCATCCACTATAAAAGCATGTTCCACTATCATTACACCCCCAAAATAGGTTTAACAAGTATAAAATGCTATGGATATATTATTGCCATGTGGTTGACAGTGCAGAATTTTGAATATTTTAGAATTTATCATATAAATATTTGACTTGCAGATTATAAATAGTTATTAAATTCTTTTTTTTTAAAAAAAAGGATTGTTTGTTCATTAAGTTATTAAAAATTATCACTTCTGGGTACTTTCATAATTTTCTAGCCCTTATCTTTTCCCAAGTCTGTGACCAACTACATGTTCATACGTATTCATGAAAATGTCAGCATATTAAACCAGAATTTATTATACTGTGGCTTTGAGAAAGACATAAATTTCTCTAAAGTAGATACCAATAGGTACTCTGAATATAAAACCTTACAGAGTATTACTGATACTATCATTCTTATGAATATCAGATAAATACTCAATGCAAGTAATAGAATAATATTTAATATACAGACTGAAAACATATAAAACTGTCAAAACAACTAGCATTCTAACAACCTGATTAATCTTCCTATGAAAATATTTTAGCAAACTTCCATGTATTAAGACTTGATAAATATTCAATTTCAGGAAAGCTAGTACGCAGCATTCTGAATTTTTCAGAGAATGTTCTTTTATTTCAAATTTTAATACAAGAATTCAAAACACTTGACTTCGCATCCCAATCTAGGATGCGTTCCTTCCAGCCTGTAATTGGCGATTTTATTTTCCTTTTCAGGATGAAAAATACATTTTCTGAAGAGGTATGACACAGACGTACATTCTTGCGTTACATAAAAATAAACCTCCAAAGAGAGTCTAAAGTAAGGGAACTACATGTGACCACAGTTTTGTTGCACTTGAAGTACTTTGCTTCTCTTCTCATTTATAAAAGCAAAGCAATACAAGTAAAATTATATGTTTAGGAACTGGTTTTAAAAATGGTGGAAGGAGTCAGCTTGTCAGTGCTTAGGATATTACTGAAAGATGTGAGAAAACACAGATTTCAAGGCCATTAAGGAGCTCTGTTCCTTATTCTGTTGAGTTTTCCAGAAGGGATACCCTGTTTCTTATTGGCGAATTTTGCCATTCATTAAACCAAAATCTCAAACAGCTGATGTTTAACTGTTGTCTGCATATTTGTAATATTAACCTGGGATACAGAAAAACCTCTACCAGGTTCTGCTCGAATAAACATGCAAGTACTTTATAAGACAAAACTCCAAACATGCTAAATTTTTTCTTTACTGTCAACCAAAACTGTGATGCAACTAGGATGAAAATCTAAATTAAACTATACAACTTCACACAGGAGTTGTTAGTCCAAATATGAACCAATGAAATAGTAAAATCAAACAAGTGGAAATATACAATTGACTCCTGTATCTTGAGTAAATTCTCTACCTCTTTTTAGATACAAAGAAGACAGGAACCTCCTTGCTGATTTTGTGAATCTTGCAGGAAAACCTTCTGACAAAACAATTTGGCAGACTGACCTGAATTCAGAAGCAGCTTCTGAATGACAGCTGTGTGGCTTTTTATTCATTTATTATGTCATTAATCTATTTATTCCCTTGAATATAATATGTACTAAAAAATAAAGACAAAAAACTCTTTTTAGTCTGATCTATGTTACACTCAACAGAGGCACCCACAATGACTGCTATCATCTTGACAATTAGGACCAGCTTAACCAAAGAGTTTTTAATACACGGAGCTAGCACTGCAATCCACTGCATGAGCCACCTTCTCGTGTTCCTGTGTGCAGAGAACCACCAGCTGCACGAGGGACCCAGATGTACTTACTTGTAGAAGGAAGGATTTCTTGCAAAGGTGCCTCTTCAGACTCTCCTAAGGTGGTAGATAGTTATTAGCTTATAATTGTGTATCATTTTGAGGAACTGTGATCAACCGGGGCTGAAGAAGGCTCAGAGGAGGTGTCCAGTCCAAGAGCAATGTGCTGCTGAGGCTCATGGAAGGATGTAGGGAGTAACTGGCAACAGCTGCTGCAAAAAGAGCTGAACTTTGCCCCATATAGCTTTGGTCTAGATAAATGGCTGTATCAGCTGAGTGGATCAGCCAGCTGCAGTAAATTTAGCAGATCAAGTGGTTATGTCAACTGAGTGAACGTGTACCTGTTCATCCCTGAGATAATCAAAAGAGAGCAAATGTCTTCCTGCATGTGCCGGATGAGCACAGGGTGGTATATACACACCTCCACCAAACACAGAGTATAAAATAATAGAATAATGAACAAAAAGAGCTTTGCATGTAGGAATGAGATTGAGCTGACTTCTCACTCCATGTATTCCTTCCTAGCCCCTGGTGACACCCAGTGTCATTACAGTGGGCACATTATAGAGATTGGTAATGAGAATCACATTGTGATTCAACTATATATTAACATTGCTATACTCTGCAAAGTGAAATTCGTCCTGGCATTGTGATTTATGTGTATTGTTGTATTGCTCTGCTACCTCAAAATCCCATGTAATATCACATAACTTCAAAGAGTAAATTTGTTATTAAACACTAAAACTTCCTCACCTAGAATATCTAAAAGAAGATAGAGCACGGAGCTCCAACAGGAACAAATAGTCTCCTATGTTTTACAGAAAAAAATCCATGTATTTACTCATACCAAATCAACTTTAAAGATCTAGATTACTTCCTTCCAGCAGGGAAAGTCAAACAATAACAAAATGTGTCTAAAGGATTATTTTTAAAACAGCAAACAAGATACAAGAGGTGCTTATTTTTAGCCTTACTGTGCTTTTCCAGCACTGCGAACTAAAAAAACCTTTACTAATCAATATATCAAACATACTAAATACCAAAGTCAGAAGACCATAGACTACAAAGAACACAAGTGAAAACAAGCTCAGTATTAAAATGTGACCCTGTGACCTTCATTTCGTTCTGCAGCTGTGTTGTGAGGGGTATTTCACTCTCCCCTGTCTCCTCATTGAATAGGTGATACTACAACAAGTCATTTTCAGTAAATTGTTTTCAGTATTAGAATTCGTCATTAAATGTGGTGCTAACTGCAACAGGACTTGTTCTCTAAGTAGCATTACTTTGTTCAACATGTTCTATCAGAGTAAGTTAAAGCCCTGTACGTATGGTTTTATGCTGAGGCAAAGCATACAATAAAATGATGAATTGTCGGGAATCCTGATCAGAGAGAGGTAAATTTGTATTTCTTGCTTGAATACATTTTACTGTCTTACTTTGGTTTGTAGATTACAGAAGCATGCACTGGTGACACAAAAGGGCTACTCAAGCAGGTGGATGCTCAACCAGCTCTCAATCATTGTCACAACTCAGGGAGTAACTCTGTTTTTTTCAAGCAACTACTGTTTGCAGAAATAAATCACAGCAACACAAAAATAACATAGGGGAAATTACATGCTATCTTTTTGTTAATTTTATCTGCATATACACTGCATTTGACATCTTAAAAAATAATTCTTCTAATAGCCCCTTCTAGTTGTGGAGTAAGTAATTTCATTATCTGCCGGCCTCTGGCACGAATATCCAGATTCTTTTACAAAACCTTAAAACCCCTACTGTGGAGAAGCTACATAAATAATAAGCTACTACAGAATTCTTCAATAATAGATTTGGTTTGTGCTAAGAATTTCTGAAGATTATTATAATCAGAAATATCAAATTAACTTTAAAAATAGTAAATTACTTAAGTTGTCAGAAGGGATTACAGTTGTTTTCTTTGGCTGTCGTACAAAATCATTCCCTGCTTTTTGATTATCTAAGGACTGTGTGGTGTGGTGGACATGCTGGAGGGAAGGGATGCCATCCAGAGGGACCTGGACAGGCTGGAGAGGTGGGCCCATGCAAACCTCATGAAATTTAACAAGGCCAAGTGCAAGGTCCTGCACGTGGGTCGAGGCAATCCCAAGCACAAATACAGGCTGGGTGGAGAATGGATTAAGAGCAGGCCTGAGGAGAAGGACTCGGGGATGTTGATAGACGAGATGGTGAACGTGAGCTGGCAATGTGCGCTTGAAGCCCAGAAAGCCAACTGTGTCCTGGGCTGCATCAAAAGAAGCATTAGCAGCAGGTCAAAGGAGGTGATTCTCTCCCCCTGCTCCACTCCTGTGAGACCGCACCTGGAGTACTGCATCCACCTCTGGGACCCCCAAAATAAGAAAGACATGGACCTGTTGGAGAGGGTCCAGAGGAGGGCCATAAGGATGGTCAGAGGGCTGGAGCACCTCCTGTACAAGGACAGGCTGAGACAGTTGGGGTTGTTCAGCCTGGAGAAGTGAAGGCTCCAGGGAGACTTAGAGCAGCCTTCCAGTACCTGAAGGGGGCCTGCAGGAGAGATGGGGAGGTAATCTTGATCAGGGAGTGGTGTGTGATAGGACGAGGGGTTACAGCTTTAAACTGAAAGAAGGGAGATTTAGACTAGACATTAGGAAGAAATTTTTCACTGTGAGGGTGGTGAAGCAGTGGCCTAGGTTGCCCAGGGAAGCTGTGGATGCCCCATCTCTGGAGGGGTTCAAGGCCAGGCTGGATGAGGCTTTGAGCAACCTGGGCTAGTGGGAGGTGTCCCTGCCCATGGCAGGGGGTTGGAACTTGATGATCTTTAAGGTCCCTTCCAACCCAAACCATTCTGTGATTCTATGACTAATTTATAACCTCAGCAAGCAGAACTGAGGCTTTACAATATAAAAACCAACCAACCACATAGTAAAAAAATCCTGTTCTAGAATTTTCCCCAACTAAAAATAAATATCCCTCTGATAATAAACTACAGTGATAGTAACAATATTTCAACACCAGATCCTGCATGAAAGCCATCTCTAATATTTATTTTCTGTAGTCCTTCTCTGAAAATATATCTACACACTGGCCTCTGAGTAAGGTCAATCTGAAGAAATACAGTACCTACCAACATCCTTTGTCTACAATTTTAATTCCTATGTTTTGAAATATATTTACTAATGCCAAGCATGAAAGAAGCGAAGCAAGCACGTACGAGGGAAAAGAAAAAGCTTCAGGAGCTCCACGGAGACCTCAAAATCATGCCTAAGGGCAGAATCAGTCTTTATGTTATCAGAAAAGTTGGGGCAGCAATTGTCTCTGTCAGAACCATCATTCTCTCACATAACAACAGGGTGACAGCAATCACTACCAGTTTTTCCTTCGGCAATCTGCATAAATATGCAGACAAATTGTTCAGGCCTCTCTCCTCACCATCTACTGACTCCCTCTGGGCAACACGCTCAGCTGCCAGAGTGAAAGCAAGGCAAAACCAGAACCTTGAAAGCAAGTTACCCCATCTAAAAGCAGACCCAAATACACGGGCATGAACTAAAGTTGCCTTCCTTTTTTTTTCTTTTTCTTTTTTCTTTCTTAATTGAAACTAAAACCTATCCAATCCATAAAGAATATATTGTATATTCATTATAGTAAATAAATACAGTAACTGGATTTTCCAGTCATTTAATGTAGACTTTCATCAATATGGCACAAGGCAGAACACAGACTGCAATTCAAAAGAAAAAAACTTAAATACTGTTGAGGTTTATCAAAATTATCATATCAAAGAATCTGACTTTAGTCACAAATATCATAGCTCCATTAATCAGCAGTTCAAATACACACCGATGCATTTCGGGAGGTACAGCTCAAGATGAAACTTTTACAGAAGTTTGAGATTTAACATCGTCACAGAAATAAAGAAAAATAGGCAGAATGGGGGAGTACTGCTTTCAAACACTTTCACAATATATGTACTTTAAAAGTTTTTTGATACTAAACCTATTATAACACAGATCTTTAAAGTAGAGGAAACATGATTTAACACCCTAGAAAACAACATATATGGACTTCTAGCACTACACCTACACTGACAAAAGAGATACTCCAAAAAAATCTCTTGAGGAACTATCTGTAAACAAAGACAGAACAACTGGGGAGACCATAATCACTTTTAGGGTCCATTAGAAGATAAATTGCCTTTTTAATTAACATTATTCACAAACAGATCTTGATAATATTGTGCATACTTCTGTGAAAAGGATTATGTAAATAACATGGATTTGCAAAATTGTTGACTGTGCCAAGATTTCTATTTACTCAGTGGAGCATTCTAGCAGGTCTATCCAGTATATAATGTAGCTTTTAAAAATTATCATGCATGTGACAATATAAATTTACCTAATAGCCAAGCTCTTTAGTTTTTTATTATAAATAATGCATACAGTAAAAAAAAAGAATACGCATAACTACCATCTGACCAGAGAAATAATATGTATTTTCAGATGACTAGTGTGTACATATAGGATGTAGCGGATTTTTTTTTTTTTTAATATGGGATTACTTTTGCAGGTAAACACTGCATTTTTTATGAGTTTGAATTAGTGGAGTGACACCACAGTTAAACTGAATTAAGCTTCTAATTTAACAGATGTTTTTGGAGATGTTTTAACCCCAGCATACAAAATGGACGCGACCTTTTCACCTTAAAAGAGTATGGGGCTTCTACATCATTGATGTGAAACACACCAAAGCAACAGGATTAGGAAATACAGATGTTTTCTCCATATTTTTCAAGGATAGATATGCTTACATCATACTCATCTAAATTACTTCTTTATTTGTTTGGTTTTACTGCTCACCTTACGGGTAACTGTAAATCAGTGGTGGTTTACACACTTTTTTTTTAAACTATCTACAATTAGTTCTATCTTTTACTAAATTTATTAAATCCTTTTGGGATTTATTTAGATGAAGACTGTTAAATAAACACAAATTCATCATTACTAAACCAGCGGTGGTGTTTGCCGAAAACAAATTAGAAAAATTCTAACAAGAAAGATGCAATCTGCCTCTATGCACAATTGAAATATATTCCTCCACTGGACTCCTCTGCCCTTCCCCCTCAATAGTCTGTCTTCCTCTGAAGTTCCTTACCAAATGCTTATGAGAAGAACCTTACTTAAAAATAGAAGTTCTTTCATGTTTATAAAGGCCTGACTTTGACCGAAAAGATTACGAATAGATAGATATGTAAATGTACTTATTGATCTGCCCTCCAGGATTGGACTAAAACAAACAGATGTTAAATGGCCAAATCCGAAGCACAGTATCCTTTGTGTTTCTAGTGGTTTTGAACCTGCACTTTCTTATACAGGCAAAGTTATTCAAGCATTTCAGTACCTTTGTTGTTGACCATCTCTCTTCTGTTCTAGAGTACTATGCTTCTGTTTAATGCAGTATCTTTTTCCCTATAATTTTCTTGCTAAAAGATTTTATATCATTGCAATCATATGACAACTTCTCCTATAAAATTAAAACTTAGAGAAAGCAATTGTCTTGAAGAAAGAATGAACTCTTAAGGAAACTAAATGTATGATAAAGAGAAATGTTCTTTCATGGATTACTAACTGATTTAAAAATAAGAAACAACGAAATCAAATGAATAATCACTTTTTATAACACAAGGAGATTACTGTTAGAATCCCACAGCAGTTTGTGCTGGATCCACTGTTGTTCGTCATAGTCATAAATGAACAGGAAAAGAGTTGAAAGAGTTGAAAGGTAAAATGAAAAAATTTGTTTATGACAAAAAATTGTCTGATATAAAACTGAAACCAATTTACAAAAATCACAGTATTGAGAGATTGTTGATAAGATGTTAATAAAGAATTTAATGCACCTTGAAAATATATGTGTAAATGTGAACGATGGGCTCTAAAATCCCTAAGGAAAGATATCATAGGTAGTTATTTGGAAACATCAAATTAATGTAGTTAAAAAGGCATATTAAATGTAGGATTTGTTTAAGAGGCTATAAAGAACACAACAAAAACCATCATTTTGCTAATGCAGCATTATATTAATATGTATTATATATTATTATATGAAATTCTTTCATAATTTGAGCAGTTGCATAAAATCTTGATTTCCCAATTTCACAGAGTAAAAGAAGAAAAGCCATTGAAAAATGTGATGAGAATAATCAGAGGTTTAGTTCAGCATCTATAGAGGGAGAAATTAAACTTTTCACACTCTAAGAGACAAGTTCAGAGATGCAGGGCTACCTTGCATCTCATGGAAGGCTGTAAACAGAGAATTGCTGCAATATGGGAGGGGAAATCAGCAAAAGTATCATTCTACACTTTTCTTGTTATAGTCTTTTCCTTATTATCTGCTACAAGCTACCACTGGAGAGAAGATTCTGATATAGATTGAACTTGGTGTGATCCAGTATAAAACCAGTGCAATCTGAGCACATACAGAGGCTAACAGACCAGGGCAAAATGTCAGACTTAATGGCAAGTAGAAAGCTGGCATTTGACATCAGAAGTGGATATGATCACTAGAACACAAAGGGCAAGTGGAAGAAAGAGGTACTGATGGACTCTTGTGTAACCAGAAATGGAAGTCAGAATATAAAGCAAACCAGCAGAGAAGTGATTGCAAGAGAAATACAAGGACTCGGGGCCTCAAAGCTAATGCATTGTAAGATTTTCCACCAGGCTAATATGACCAACAGAATCTAAACCAGATAGAGGGTAAGAAAAATGACTTGGGAGTTTTGAGAAATGACCAAGACTGCTCCTTCTGAGATCCTAGCCTTACACTGCAATCAGGAAGCTGGAAAGACCGAATGTCTGAAGTGGACATAGCTGAAGTGGGAAATCAAGCACAAGGAGACAACTAACCAAATAGGAAAACATGGAGACCTAATGAATGCATACTGAAAAGAGGGATATATAGAGTTAATAGGAACCACAGAAAGAGGAGCACAAAAGGACAGTTTTGAGAAGGAGGAAAGAAGAAATACAAAGGGGACTGTAAAGAATGACAGGCGAGTTATGATTGGTCATGCCGACAAGTAATCAATTATCTTGAAAGCAATTACTGTGGAACTGCTCGATATTGCAACGATTCAATTAAGCTGTGAAGTAATTATATGATGAATCAAGTACTGTATGAAGTAAATATGGAGAGAAGCAAAGTATTATGAATCAATAACATAGATAATCAGTAATGGAGTGAACCAGTTATGTCAATAAGTGCATATGCAATGAATCAATTATGGAACTAATCAATTATTGGGAAAATAAAAATAATGAGAATTAATGTGTCTAATAGGTAAAGAATATAGCTACTAAAAAAAGCATGCTGAAAATATTACATCTGGTCTTCCCTTTCACACTTGCCTTCTCCAGGCATAAGGAAGTACATTTAACCCTGTCCTTCCCTTCTTTCTGCTCTTTAGATAGCTTATTATCTTATTATCTAAAGCAGACTGTTCAGTTTTCAGCAACAGTGAGGGAAGATTAAGAAGTAACCTAACTTTTGTTATCACGTCATATTTGCCATCGAACATATACACTACTTTTGGAGACCTTTAACAAACAGAGATGCATAGGCCATAAAGTCTGTAGACTGCAGACAGGCTAGAGATGGACATCTCCTGGTATCATGGCATATGCTCCGATGTCTGGTAATGTTACTCATGGAAATGTACTTCCTTTCCTTTAGAGCAGGTACTCTGTGCCATTCGACATGCACCATGATATCCAAGACTTGCATGTGGGGCTTGCAGATAGGACACAGAACACATGGGAGACCATTCACTTCACCAGATGGTGACACCTAGAAGCCAGGTAAGAAACGGGAGAGGATCCTGAATGGCACAACATGACAGTGTGCAGGAAACAGGATCACACCCTAGGTGCCCACTTTTGGGGTAAAAGTCACTATCTCCTCTCTGTTCCTCTCAACCCTCAACACTTCAATGTCTGCAAAGACTGCTGTCTCACCCCACTACAGTGAATGGTCAAGAGAGATTTTTTGTGATTCCCCGAAAAGGAGCACTGGCTAGGTGGAGTCAGACGATGACTCAAGAAACAATACAACACAATTTTATTTACCTCATCAACTCCAAGAGAGTCAAGCACCAAATCACACTTATCAACTATCACCAAACATCACTTATCCATTAAGCACCAAATAACGGTCAATCATTATTTGAGGCAAAAAGCAGACAAAAGACTGAGTACAAAAGAGTTGAAAACTAAGAAAAAGGGGCAGAAAGACGGAGACAGAGAGACAGAGACACACACATACCCACAGAGAACATCACCAACCCCTTGTTCCAGCACATATCTTCTCTTCAGGCAGAAACTCCTCACGTGGGGTGGTGACAGGTCAATAGGAAGGACAGTTGGGCTTTACCTGTTATACGGTTCAGTCCAGTCCAGTCCTGGACTGCCCCTCGGGGCGGGGGGGGGGAAGAGGGGCGCCCAACACCCAGCCCTGCATCCAGGTTAGCTTCATGGTGGGGAGGGCAGCTGGTTCTTCACTAGGGAGACAACTCCAGCCCTCAGCACCCATGCCCCACCTCAGCAGGTGTGCCTTCACTCAGAACATTGATGACTCGCTAATTCACAAAAGAACCTTTCTTCCAACATGCTCTGCCCAAGGTGTTTGTACACATGGTGGTATCTCTTCTTTAGAAATGATTTGTCCGAGTGCTCTGCCCGAGCACTCCTGGTGGAGCCTCTTCTTTAGAAAATGCTCTGCCCATTGTTTGAGACCTAAGCATGGATCATCCAGGAGGGGATAAGTAGGGGTCCAGGCTGTGACAACTGCACATCCAGTGTCAGGAACGGGAGCACAGCCAACCAAGCACTCCAGCAGGTGCCTAAATGAATGTGTCTTAACTTAGGTATTTGAATCTTCCCAAGGCTGCCAGACAGTTAAACTGGATCTGTCTCAATCCCACCAGCTCAAAAATGCCCAAAAGGCTTTTCATTCTTCTTTTATTTTCCATTAGTCGTTCGTGAATATGAATGATCAGAATGATGCCTATGTGCCAGGTGAGTATTTACCAGCATTCTTTATAATGAACAGGCCTTTCCTTCGGTCTTCTGAATTATATTATCTGATATGTCAGTAAAAACAATCATCAAAAGCATGCAAGCAAACACTGAAGGTTAATGGATGTACAGAATAAAACATATCAGCATGAAACACCATCTAGAGTGTACGACTAGATCATCTTCAATCTCTTGAAAACTAGAACATGAAAACATAAATCCCAAGAACAAGTATTGCTAATAAACCTAACAAAAGCAGGAAAACAGCATATAACTGGAGAGTAGCAAGTGTCATGTGTATATTTAAGAAACTGATAAAAGTAATCTTGGCAATTACAAGCACGTTAATCTTACCTTAACAGCTGAAGAGCTTTAGAAGAAATTTTGAAGGGAAGTCTAATTAAACCCATAAAGGTAAATGAAAAATGAGATAAAAGGCAATATAAGTTTACAAAGTTGTAAAACTGTGCCAGGCTAATATGTCTTTCTATGAAACAGCTTCTGTTTGTTTATTTTGTTCTTTTAAGATTGGAAAATGAAGATTTAATTGGTCTGGAGTTCAGTGGAGCTAACACATGGCAATGAAAGTGTAGAACTTGTATTACTCTCTCCAATGTAAGATCTTAAAAGCTAAAAGAGAGAAAACAATGAGTTATGCTCGAATAATTTTATTATTAGAGTTCCATAAGGACTAGCTTTGGGATTAATAAATGCTTAATTATTTGACTTGGTTTTTATAGATATTTAAATGTGTTAATTATTACTTTCCAAAGTTGGAAGGCATCATCAGTACAACACAGGATTAAAGAAGAGCTGGATGATCTAGAAATTTGAAACTACAAAAGATTAAATTTAACAGTATGTAAGGAATAGTAGAAGATTCTGCTATAAACTGGTGCCTTATTATGCCAAATAACGTAGGCATATTATTTGGCACAATATTCTAGGTACAGCCAAAATTCATGCAGTAATTAATTGCAGAAAGGCAATGAGATCCTATCCAGTGAGCTGTTCCAGTAATAGCATTTTGGTGTCTGCAAGATACTGGAGTGTTAGATATAAGGCTCTTACTAGCATCACGTTCAGAGACATATACATGCTGCACAGCTTCTGGGGGAATGTCCTAACTAGTTCTTTTGGCAGGCTGCTCACATGGCATAGTTTAATCTTCTCAGGTGCAGTTAACTCTGCTACTTCAGGTTTGATAGCAGGACTGTTACATGTCTGTAGCACTGCAGTGGCAGGATGGACAAACCCTTGGAGAGCACCTCGATTTAGGCCTCTCATGAATTTTTTTCTCAGTGATTCACAGGTAAAGTCCTGGCCTCACTGTGTTCCACACTGCCAGAATTTTACTTACACATTCAAGGCATGTAACTATTATTTGTGTGTTGCCTCCTTTTGTGTAGCATATACAATTTTACCAAACAATTTCTATACACGCCTAATAACTTTAGATTAAGACATATGTAACAGAAAGACAGAAATCTATACACAGCTGAGAATTAACTGCAAAAGTTGTTTGCTAACCTCATTGTAAAAATCTGTACCTTAGATTTAGCCTAATTTTATCTAGCTTGAATCTGTTTAGCCTTAGTCTCCACGCATTCCATCTTGTATGCCTGTTAGATTTAAAACCCCTCCATAATAAGTCATGTTAGTACTTGCAGACTATGTTTGAGTAACTTTACAACTATCTTTTGGAAAAAATAATCTTCATTTGTTGTCTTTAGTCTACCACCATAGGGCAGGTTTCCCAGATCTTCTATTGCTGTTGAAGTTCTTTCCAAATTATCAACATTCTTCTCAAAATACGGAGATCAGAAATGGACACAGAATCCCAGTAATGCTCTGATAAATGTCATATATAGATGCAATTACAACTGACGGTCCTCTGCTTCTACACAGGAATTACATTTGCTGCATTAGCCACACATCACCCTGGAGCTCATGTTCATTGAACAGCATCCTTTATGACCCCTAGGTTCTTTAACTGTTTTCCAAATGACCATCCTCTAAAAGTGGCACAATCTCTGTTTCATGGACATGCGAACTTGCATTAATATTTATGTTAACAGAACCTGGTCAGATTAGCCAATGTTTATGTACTATCAAGATCACGTTGTAGAGCCATCTACTATAGCTCTGTAACTAGTATACTAGTTTCTCCCCTCAGCAATGTCAGTGTATAAAACGTGATTTTATCTCTCATCATCACTAAAGCATAATCTAGTGTGCTCCTGCATGCTACCAACATGGTGGGACTGAAAGCACCTTCAACTCCTGCTGAAATTCCAAAAGGATCATTCATTTATTCAATGGAATCCTTAATAATAATTAACTCATTAATGTATGACTCACTGGCCTAAAAAGTCACACAACAGAAGAATAATTCCCACCCTCATAGTAGTATTCTTGCACTAGGAACAGGCAATACTACTCATGAGTGGATTGTGGATTTAGTTGTGAGCTAACATGCTGAAGATCCCTAAAGACTATTTCTTCTGGAACTGTCTTTCCTTGAAATGAGGTTTCTTAGCTTCAGGCTGAATTCCTTGCACCTCTGTAAGCATGTAGACTAGTCAGCTGAAGGCTATACTTTTTCTTCAAAACCATACCATCAGACCCTGCAGATTCTGTACATCTGTACTATCTTTGGTACCATTAGCTTAGAATTCAGTCATTTATTTTATCCACAGTGTTTGCTGACATAACTTTTTAAAAGCACTATTTCTAGAAAAATACTTCTTTCTACCTTTTACCACTCAGATTTTTAAATAAAAAAAAATATCTAATGCTCTTAAAGAGAGATTAAGGATGTCAAAATCACCCCGATCCAATGGTCTGAAGACCAGAAAATCTTTTTATACTGATAAAATACCAGAGGCATTGCACAAATGAGCATGAAAACATTTAATCTAAATTGCTCTTAAATTCTGACTACTTAGCAAACTATTTTCAGCTTATAATGTAAACATTCTTGTCACACAGGTAGAAGAAACTAGGGCAAATCTTTCTTTCATTTTTAACTGGTTTTGGGAAGGTCATTTCTATTTAAGAAAAATGCAGTAAATTACGTGGTGAGACTGGAAACTTCAGTACTGCCATCTTTGTGACCACCTATCCTGTCAGAATTTCATTTCTCTTCACTTTGTTTCTCTTTCATTAGCCATATTTATATTTAAAGAAAACAATAAACACTTTATATAGAATCTTCCATAAACATTAGTGGCTTGTTCTTTTAAGTGGAGATTTATTCTTGGCATCACTGCCACCTGCAGCAAAATGACCACTGATTTTAACAGATACAGGGTTTAAGAGGATTTTAGTTGAACTCCATTAATTTTGTTACATGAACAGAGACTTGCTGAGTTTAACATTAAACAAACACAAATGTAAGGAACCGTTGCTATTGAGAAGAACCTGCAGTCTAATTATCCATTCACCACCTATCACAAGCCCTTCCCTACAAAGTAACGCAGAATTATTTCCTTCCTAGATTTAATTTGCTACTAGCTCTGAATTGCTGGATGGGGAATTAAACTATTGATACCCTCACGCTAATTAATTCAGTATATACGAATTCAGTATATTGAGACAAGCCATAAAATCTGCAAGAGGGAAAGCACTGGAACATAACGGCCACAGCTACATGGCTTCAAGTCAGAGAAATCTGAGATTAAAAAGTACAGGCAACTGCCTCAGGGCAGCTTCACGCAAAAACTATCAAATCACAGGAAAAAAAATACCATGGATTAGAAGTGGAAGAAAACTTCCCAGACTGCAGCACTTTTGCTTTGATTCAGAATTGCATTGCATGACGATGATTTTTTTTTTTTTTCAGTGGGTTGCAGGATTTTCCCATGGTACCCTGTTTATTTGCTCACAGCCACTGTCAGGTTAAACAAGCAAGGGGAGCAAAGAAGTGCCCTGATATTTGCTCTATGCCTACATTTGTTTAAAACTGTATAAACAGATACACTTTTCTATTTTCTTAAAGTTTCTGCTGTTTTACACAAGAGGGAAACTCCCTATCAAATTATTTCTATATGACACCAAGAAAGAAATGAGAATATAGATTTATTCAGGCTTGTTACTTGCAGTAGGATCCCTGTTAATGAAATGAGCTGCTACTATTTTGTATTTTTATATAAAGACACACAGCCCTCTTCATAATAAGCATTTACACGCTTACCTCAAGACCCAAAAATCTACCTAGCATTAGTGAAAATCTGACATACAGAGCACCCAAAGGCTCTGTAGGTTTGGAGCTGAGGTTCCTTGTTCTGTAATGTGATACATTTAGAACAGGGATGGCGTGCGTTTTAGGGACAGCCCTCAGGAAACATATTTGCTGTCAAAAATATTGAAAGACAGAGGATTCAGCCTGAATGAACAAATTTTGGGGAATATGTTTTTAACAAATAAAACATACTAATCTGTATCTTACTGCCTATATGTACATTCTTTAGGTCAAAAGAAAATGTAGAGTTGTCTTTTAGCATGTCTGAATGATCAGGTTTTGTATTTTTGTACTAGATTACATTAATCAGATATACATATATGCTAAAATATTTTCACTCAAGTAAACTCAGCACAAAAAAGACTGAGCGTCCAAACATATAATCTCTAACACAAACCGAATCTTTCCAATTAAAAGTGCTACAACCCTTTTTTCATTTTATATACTTTTCGACTAATGACTTCCATTTCACTAAGGGACACTCTCAAGTCAAATCTAGCTATAAATGTAGGTGCTTTAAAATTCAGCTTTCATGAAATCACAGATTAATTGAAACATTTCAGTAATAATTTTAAAGTATTCCTTTTCTGGTTTTACCCTATATTTGCCAGAGTTTTTGCTATTTTTTGAAAAGCCATTTCTGTTTTTGCTTTCAAGAAGCAGGCAATAATTTATAGACAGTAACACAAAAATATGGGCCAACACACACAGCGTCTCTGTTCTTGCTATGTTATACAGGACTTATCAGACTGCCACTATGTAGAACCTCAAGCACCAGGAGAGACAGACCTTGAATCCACCTTTTTTCAACAAACAGCCTCTTACTATGCACATTATTCCCCTTGTCCATCTGTAATACAGGACATATAAGAAATAGTGAACCAGCTCTGGTTTCATCAAGAAAACTGAATTATGAATATATGATGATGGCACCAGATATTTGCTTTAAAGTGTACGGTGTTAATATACTAAATTACAAATTACAGTGCAGATTGCAGAGACAGTAAAGAGCACTGTATTTACAAATGAAGAATTTCAGATGTCAATCTGCAGTTGGGCTGAGCCCTATTTTTTTTTTCTTTTTTTTGGCTTCTTTTCAGATGCACTTGGATGCACATGAGTGCTATGAACAAGAAAAAAGGAAGAGCAGATCATAGTAGTCATTCCTATGCTAAAACTGCATGACTGAAGTTTTGATAAAGCAGAAATAAGGATATCAATATTTTATATACATTTTATTCTGGCTTTCTTAACCATTTTCTCACTCCAATGAAAATCTGAAGCAATTGATTCTTAAAATATAAGTCAATAAGGGAGGACTTTTGTGAGATTACTTATAATTGCCTGTATCATCATGCTGACAGGTTCACCTTAATAAGAAATGTTTTGTGCTGGAAGAATTTATGTTTTTATGCTCAATTACAGTTTTATGTTGGAGGTATTAGGGAGGCAATAAAAAGGGCCTACCTCACATCTATTATTCATTTTTAAAATCCACAGTCATGAAGGTAAGATATCCTTGGAAATGTATTTCTCTTGTCTTTATTAAGCAAACAATTTGTATTAATTCTGCTTATCTCAAACCTTACAATTTTCAGATGGGAAAAAGGTATGTCATAAATTACACAACCCTTCAGGAACGGTACTTTCCCCAGATGCCACCAGGTAGGACTGGATTCCCATTATGTGAAGCGCTGTACAAACATAAAAGGAAATAGGCAGTCTCTGCCCTAAAGAGTTCACAATCATCTAAAGCCAACAGAACATAAACCAGGAAAATTGAAAATCCAAGACTCTGTGCATGCCAGCAGATTTCGTTTGTAAAAAGCACAATTTTCTTTTGAAGCAAAAAAAAAAGACTATATCATCCAACTATAATACAGTAATTGTAAATTTCAGAAATTACACAAAAATAACAATAAACATCTGAAAGGTCCCTGTATGTGAATTTGAAAAGCGTGACTACGCATTTCTCTTTCCCCACCCCTGCCGGTGCAGTACCATACATGCCACTAACACAGATGAATTATGTGAGACAAAGCTTAGTGATCACAGTTTGCTGCGGGTTAAAAAAGAAAAAGCCACAATAATTATGATCATTACCATGATGGGTTAGTTAGAGTCCAGTAAAAGTTCTCAATGTGCTTTGTGATTTCAGTTAAGGTGATACTGAGAAGGATGCCTAAAGGAGAAATGTCAATGTTACCTTTAACTTCTACACAGCACACTGAAATACTCTAATGCAAAAACTGGGTAGCTCCCGGTTCTTTCAAGTGATGGCCACTGCCTTAACTGTGCCCTAATCTGTTAACTTATTGGGCTAGCCTATAGGAATCACAGGAGAGAACCTACTACTGATCATTAGGCAGGCCGCAATTTTACCATCTTTTGTTTTCTGTCCAAAGTATTCATTAGGAGGACACACAGAACCTTCCAGCAGTGCAGTGACACATGCAGTCACCAAGCCTTGACAAGACATTACAGTAAAACCTGAAGCCTGACATGGGAACCTTTAGTGGAATAGAGTAACGCAACCCTTTATAACTCATCAGTAAGTTATACTGCTTAGATTCCTTAAAGATTAAGCCAGAAACCAGGCTGTATTAATGTAATAGCAAAGAAAAATATACTTTAGAAAAATCTACCTATTTGAATGCTCACATTGCTACAGCCTCCTGACTCTAGGGCATCCTCATTCATCATGGGACTTTCTTGCATGAAGAACTATAGGATATATTCTCATGGCTACAATAACATACTGCCGGGGAGAAAAATCTACATTTGGCATTCAGAAAGACCAAAATCCAAAAGCTCATTAAATCAATCATGCATCAGGCTGAAGAGGTACTCACACATTTACTTTGAAACCATGGGATTATTGGGCCACCGTATGATTCTACACTTTTTTTCTTTCTCTGATTTATTTCCATGAAATAAAGCACAGTTTTGCAACAACATTTTTAGGAAATGGTATGGGGGAAAGCCTACTCTTGTTAACAAGACCTGGATAACAGCAGGTGATGTGAGAAGAACGTGAGTGTAGCCAGTGTGTGTGAACAGATTTTCCAAAACTTTCTCTGCTGAGAGGGTGTTTGCCCAAAAACTGATAATGCCAAGAGGAAATTAAGAGTGACATTTTGCTTAGGGTGACTGCCAGCTGGATTAAACAGTAGCTGAGGCTTACCAAGAGACTTCTGAGACAAGGACGAGCAAATTTGGAAAGAAGCATATGAAAAGCACGAGAATTTCTGACTGTGCGGAGACCATCAGCAGCAGCCAAACAGGGTTTGGTATTCCCAGAAGTTGCCCTGCTGGCATTGCAACATCCACCTGGGCCTGACAGAGCGTCATCCCCATCCAATGGCATCCCTACTCTGCCCTCCAGCAAGAGGGCTGACAGAATGGGATGCAACAAGTAGGGACTCCAGGTGTGGTTTCTCACCAGCATGTTGCTCAGAGGATTGCAGGGTGCAGTGTTGGCACACAGTGGGTGTGGGCAACCACAGGAACTGGCACTCCCAGAAAAGGGGGTGCTTGTAACCCACACTGTCTGGGCCAGCGGGCGGCACACATCCAGCTGCGTGAAGGGTTTGCGTGTGGTGAGAGAAGAGCTTCCTAGGAACAAGTACATAAGGGTGTTTAGCAACTTGTAAGAATATGTTTACAGTCTCTAGGTGTCTCATATTGTGGTTTATCTGTTGTATTGCTGGCATTGATCCTGCCAGGATAGTTCACTGCCTGCCAGTTAATTACATGTTGTTAATAAATCAATAAACCTCTTAAATCCTGATTTGATTTAAAGCATGTGTTCAGCAGTTGTTCCCTGCAATGAGGCTATTCCATTTTGCTGTAATTCCTAAGAAAGCAGACATAATCTGTTCTAAGAAAGTTCAGCACCTGCCTTTCTTACTAAATCATAGCTCACTGCTGAAATGGACACGAGCATCAGGGCCAGACGGTGCAATGCATCACTAGCTACGCGGCGGTGGATCACTGAGAAACAGGGTGAAGTATTGCGGGAAGTTTTCTGAAGGTGAAAAAACAATCCTCTCTAGCCTGTATGCCTGAAGATAGACATAAATCATTGTCTGTGCCGAGTAACAATGCATTCTGCAGAAAATATTGCCCATGTAACACAGCCAGGGTCACTGCTAGCTTTGCTTAGCTGCACAGGGGTGTTCAGGAAAACTTTATCTGCGGCACACTGTTCACTTGACTTGAATCAACCTTCAGAGTTGCTGTCCATAAAGCAAGCATTACAAAGAACTTCATGCAAGTCTGAAGATGCTTCCTTCATCTCAAACTCTTATTAGCTATATTACTGTTCTTCTGACTACACAGTTGTTTAGGACAGGAATTGATTACATATAAATAGAGAGTGTGAATTAATTGTGCATGAATTATACAGAATTGAAAATACATAACCATAATATTCCATCTGTAATTCTCTATGTGCTTTTTAGTATATTTGTGTGTCACAAATGAAATTAGAATTCCTATAAACTACATCTAGAATAATGTAGTTAACAGAACAACAGCACGCAATTTGTAAGCCTGCGACATAAGGTATCTCTAATATTTGTAGAACTAGAGGAAAATTTTGAATTTTACATGCCTTAGTATAATCTTATAGATTTTTAAAAATACATGTTCTTTTAAAATAGAGGCAAAAATAGCACATATAACAAAAGGCTAACGCCTCCTTCCCCCAGCCCTGCAAAAATAGAAAGGTGCTCAAAAAACCTCACAACCTTGCCCCACAAAAAATATTACAAGGGCTACCTAATGTTTCCTGTGGAGTTTCTTTTCTTTAATCTTTTAAAATTTTGTAAGGAATTGGGGGCAAAGCCAGTTAAACCAACATTTCAACCCACTTTAAGAGACTAAAAATGTCTAAATGACGGTAATGCAGCACTACCACATTGCTCAGTGCTTCCTCATCAGAACTCATGTAAAACGGTCCTCAGGCCAGATTCATGTACTGAAGCACTGCTTCCAGAGTTCACACAGCAACTCATAAAACCCCTCATGTTTCAGGACTGGAGCACCACATTCACGTTATCAGCATTAAACCGGGCTGCACCACCCAGCACCACTACCAAAGCTCATAGCCCTAGTGGGATGGGAGCTCTGGTATAGCAGCACGAACATTTACACCCTCAGAGACCAAAACTGGCAATTCAGTAAAGTTTGGATAGTCAGAACAGAGGTCCTTAGAACTATCTCTGGCTCTGTCCTACACTTACTACAAAAGCAGTGTCTGCAGATGGAAATAAGGCCGAACCTTGGTCTCAGACACATACAGGTGCTCTTTGTCCAGCAGCCATACCTGTTAAGTCATTCTGTTTTGGAAGAGATTAAGGAAACATCAATGAAGAAACACATTTGTAGAGTTAACGAAAAGAGACAGAGCAGGAGGAAGGGAATTAGATGACACGTTGAAGTCTCTTTCACCACTCTTTTTTATGATTCATAACCTCTTGATTCTTACTTTGGAGCAGCTAATGCTTAGGTGATGAGCAATCACACCAGCTGAATTTCCCTTGGGAAAAAAAGAGTCCTGGTGATAGAAACTTGATGATAATGCATCCAGCTGAGGAGTTTGTTATTGGAATATTCATTAAAAGATTCATATTCATATGTAAAAGAAAGACATACAGTTCTCTTTGTACATAAATGCATTCAAATAGAACCAAAGAGGAAAATCTTACACTCCCTTACTAGTACTCACAGAAACTGGTCAGTAACCAAACCAAACAAAAAGAGTGGATAGAGGGAAGGCAAACTCCCCTCCAAGAGATACACTTACAGAAAATTACATTTTCAGATGTTGTTGACATAGCAATAAAGAGAAGAGAAAAAACATCCATTACTGACAAACTCTGAGTACCTGAAATCCCTGGGTCAGCCTTCCAAGCACACTGCAAGATAGGCTGTTGGCTACAGAAAAGGGCGACAAGGTGAAAAGAAAGAACTTATCATTTGTTCTGAAAGTATTGGGTTTAACTGTTTTTAACGCCAGAATTACTAAAAATAGTTTCAGCTGTCTGAAGTACAATACATTATTTTCCTAGTTCACCTCCTAAAAACAAAGGTATACATAAGGTGCAAAAAAAAAAGAAATGGAGTTATAAATGGAAGAACCAAGTTTTACATCAAGATGAGAAGTGTTACAATAAAGCTGTAAGAAAATGGACAAGATCAAACAGAGCATATCTGAAGCTTTCCTTCATAACAGATTTAGACTGCCAAGAAAACTGCCTGCGCTGTACTGACTCCATCAGGCACCGAACACCGTCGCAAAGCATGATCTGCAGTCATTTCTTACTTGAATTAGACTAAAAGCTAGTGAATGACTGTATAGTTATCTATATTTGACTGTTATTTTAAAGATTAAACTGAATGGAGTTAATTTGCTCTCTGAGGCACAAAGAAATGAGCCTTACGATCAGAAAAGGTGTTAGGATTACTGACATTGTACATTGCTGAAGCTGGCAAATATTTTCTGTTTTTAATATACTCATCAATAGTGAGTTACTGAGCATGTAAGGATGCATAAGCCTAGATCACAGCTGGCACTTTTTGTCATTCACAGTCAGAACATCCTGGCTCTCCAGTATTTGTTGTTGTCATCCTTCTGGTGTTTGCCATTCTGGCTTTAAATCCTGAATTTCATAATCAGCTTCATAGACCACAGTAGCTTGTGTACAAACTTCCTCACTTCGTACATTCTGCCGGATTTGGGAACTACAGTTCCTTTCCTTGGAAA